>ML816427.1:92604-144817 GCA_009831015.1 Picea engelmannii | reverse complement strand
TTTAAATTACTCATCTCAGGATTTATTCACAGTCCTTCTCATTGTGATCTGCAAAGGCATAAACATTTGCCTCTTATCGTGACAACAAAGCATCCTTGCTCGTTTACTCTTTCATTTAATTGCACTGGATTTTTCCTAGGGATGTGGAGTACATTCCCTTTAAGCTATCCTTCAGGACAGATCCTTCACGACTCTTCAGAACGGAGTCAACCATGCATTCATGGTATTCATTCAATTTTGGCAAGTGTAAGTCATGCCTCACGTTTCACTCATCAGGGCCATCATGCTGGGCCTTTAGTATATTTATACTCTTACATCATACATGTGCATTACTTGCAAGTTTTATATACCATTCATACCTTACTGGTATGATTATCAAGCTTCTTAATAGGAAGCTCCTCGGTGCATTGAACTCATGCACTACTCATTATACTGGCTTACACCCTCTCCTCATGCGACCACCGACGGTGACCACGATCCAAATTTTAAAAGGGGCGCTTCGCATTTCGCGATTTCGGAATTCCCGTTGCAAGGAATTATGTTTTCCCCGACTCCCGAAATCCGAAAACCCGAAAGACCAAGGCTAAGGTTTTCTTGGCTCTTTCATCTACATGACGCAGATGAAGGAACGTGAACGGCAGTCAATATAATGAAGAGATCACAAGAACAACACATGGTCCAATAGTAGATTATTGCCATCCATGGAAGAGTAATGGAAGTCACACAGAGACTGCAATTGGTGCAGGAGGAATCCTACGCGGTGTTTGAAGAGATAGAAGGACAAGGTTCGCAACTGGACCAAGTGGTTGCGACAGCGGAACAGTGCCTGGAAGGGCCTATTACAGAGAAAATGATCTAGGAGTTCATTCAGCAGGAAGATCAGGTGAAGCAACCAGTCGAGGCAACTCGAGCTAAGCTCGAGGCCTTCAAAGCAGTGCTTCCCAGATCTGAGTGACTCGGAACGAGTCACAGGTGAGTGTTGGGGCCCTGTTGGCCCTCAACCAAGTTTTGAGGAAACGTTGGACCACTTTTTGGACTTCAACAGGCTAGTCGAAGATGGAGCGCCCAGGCGGAGCTAAGATCACGGGATTTAACTTGTTTGGTGGACCTAGCAAGGGGTTCATTAGGCTTTTTTTATTAGGATTTATGGGATGTCGGCCCATGGGTTTACCCATGATTAGGCCTTTTTGTAAGCGAATGTAAAAGTATAAATAAGTAAAGATTGTAAGGTAGAAGTAGCTTAGTGAAGGGGATGTAATTGGCTAAGTGAAAGAGGCAAGTAGTTCTGAGTTTCTTTATGAAACAGAACATGTATGTAAGGCTCTGTGCTTCATAGAGGAGTTGGCTCTATGCCTTGAACTAATTTTGGGAAGGTGGATCTAGTGCTTATTGCGCAGATCACATATCCGGTGCAAAGCTTGGCTCTGTGGCTTAGTGAAAAGGAGCAGATGAATGTAAGAGATGGAAACCTAATAAAGAAGAAGAATCAGTTGGTGGATGTAGCCCCACACTGGGGTGAACCACGTATATCCTGTGTTGATGGTTTGCTTTGTGTTGTGATGCTTATGTTGTGAATATGCTTAGTGCATTGATTTTTATGTATGATGGATAGATCTATGAATGCTTAGTGCTTTATTTATGCTAAATGTGTTAGATCTTACTTATGATGCTAAGAGCAATGTGTATTTTGTCATAGTTACTGCGTCGATCTGTACTTAGTGTTCGATCTGCGATGTGAATAAGACTAATAGGTTGATGCATGTTATCTTCTAAGTACTTTGCGAAATGTTATAATCACATATATGTGTCCCAGCATGGTTACAGACACTTGAGTCTTGTAACCCCCCTGCCTCTACCTCAGGTGAGACTGCATCTATTTCAGAGGTGTTGCCGAAAGGGTCGGTAGTTAGGGTTTTGTTGGTGTGTTGTTGAAGCATTGAACCCTGGGTCTACCCTTGTGCCAACAGGAATCCACTAAAAGAACAAGTCTACAAGTTTTATCCCTATTTAGCTTTCTTGTGTCCTTAAATTGGTAAAGTAAACCTTTATTTATCATTGTTTGTCATTGGCATACCAATTCTCAAGTGGGGATCAAGTAGTATATACTGTCAAAAAATCTCACTAACAAAATGGTGACTCTAGTAGGGAGGATCTTCTTTCATTTTTTAAATTTTTCTTGATTGATTGGATTGAACACTTTATTATGAGATTTTCTCCTTGATTTATTGTGTTTTTCCTATATCTATCTATGATACATGACACCCCAATTGTTAAAAAATAAGATAGAAATAGCACAATAAGAAAGCATGCACATAGCTCCAATATTTTTCCTAGAAACCTTTAACAGAGAGAACTATCACCCCCATAGATATCTATTAATAACCATTGCCAAATCGTCCAATCCAGTCCAACACCGACCACTTGAGGCTACTTGAGGCTTCTTACAATGGAGTATCTCAAGCCATTAAATAAGCTTCATCGATTACAACCCTAATTCCTTTACCAAAATTAGGTTGCAATGCAAAGAAATGCATGGCCTCAAGATAGCCATTCAAATACATGCATGGAGTGGAGATAGACATGCTTAGACATGCATGGGCATGCACTGTGTGGAGATAGCCATGCAAAGACATGCAAAGACTCACATCAAATACCATGGGTTACCCAATACCATGGGCCCATAAATCACTAACGTTAGACCCAACAATGACCATTCAACGACTCTATGACCGAGTCAAGATTAACCCAACATCAATTTTATCTCTACATTCCATGTAATTAATTTTTTATTTAGTTTTCTCCTAGTAACACTTCTGTTTTGGACACTTTATCACTATAACACTTATAATAGGGGTACTTTAGTGCTATATTACTCTTAAAATAGGGTTATTTGTGTTGGTATCCCTATTATTGGGGATATTTTCTTGCATGTGTCAATATTATAATGCCTTTGTACCATGTTTTTAAAGCATTTTTAAACGTTTTTAAGATGAAAAATAAAGAATTTTTAGGGAACTTTTTAATTGTTTGTAGTAGATCTATCTATGCTAGCCCCAAGGGTTATCCCAATTGGTATATCCTCTTGTTATAAATTTCATGGAGGAATCGAGATCAAATCCCATTGATTTCCTTGTGGTTACCAATTGGTATTTCTACTAGTGTTCACTACCGTCCTCATCTAGAAAACTAAGTGACGGACTTTTCAATTACTTTCTAATTAATTAGAAAGCAACCGAAAAGTGTACATTTAATTATCAAATCAAGGTCGTGTCTTACTTACAAACTTTCATGCACCATATATGCAAGTTTTAGTGTTGTTTTGCTAAGGGGTTGTAGTAATTTGAATGTCACAAATCAAGGGTTCAAGATACTTAATTAAGTCACCAAACTAGACTATTTCATGAGTTGTAGAGAAGTAAATATCGTACTTGCAAGAAAGGAAAGTCACACTTGCGAAATTGAAATCACACTTGCAGGAATTGAATCACACTTGTAGAAATTGAAATCACACTTGCAGGAATTGAAATCACACTTGTGGAAATTGAAATCACACTTGCAGAAATTGAAATCACACTTGCAAGAATTGAATCACACTTGTGGAAATTGAATATGTACTATGATTTACTGGTGACTTGCTCAAATATAATGAATATCTTATTTTGTTATGAAAATGAAATGCACGGTGGGTTAGCTCAAGTGGATGAGTGTCATTGTTTGCTCGAATGAGGCTCCGAGGTTGAATCCCTGGCCAGGAGCCTGTATAGGGCCTCACTTGATGTCCCCACCGGGTTAGGCATATAATCAGGCTGAACAGTTTACCTAATTTACCATCCATGAAATGTGGGGAAGCACTCGCGGGTTTCCCATGCTCTTTTCCAAGGAAAAAAATGAAAATGAAGTGTTCACTCATCCAATAACAATCCAATTAATCCTAAATTGTTGAAGACTCCAACTATGATAAATTAGAAACAACAAATTAAAGTGCAGTTGCAAGTTGAGTTGTAGCAACATGAGTTGCAACAATGAAGCTATAGCACGAAAGAAATCTCAGCAACTTAAGTTGTAGCAACGCAAGTTGTAGCAACGCAAGTTGCAGCAACTTGAGTTGTAGCAACGCAAGTTGCAGCAACTTGAGTTGTAGCAACTTGAGTTGCAGCTTGTAGCAACTTGAGTTGTAGCAACGAAAGTTGTAGCAACGAAACTCCGATATGACAGAAGCTATAAAGACACGAATTTTAGTAATGAACTCTACAGAAGCATATATGATCGTAAACTCACAGAAATTGAATCAACGCTTGAGTTGCAATCTGAAACTGTGAAATTCTCAATAATAGAAAACTAAATATTAACCACACATGAATCGCAAGCATTGTTCTATGAATTTGTAATTGTAGTAGACTAAAAGACAAAACAACTACAGAATCATATAAACTATGCTACAAATATAGAATTGAAGGAAATTAGGAAAACAACTACAAAATGTAAATTATGTTATGGATCTGGAGTTACGGCAAATAAAATAAAACAACTACATAATAAGATAAACAGAATTGACATGCTAATACCTAATTTTAATGTTACAGGAAATAGTTGACTAAGGAGGCCCTACCCCCTTATACAAGTAACTGAGCTATGGAATCATAATCACACAAACATCAATACATCAACACGTGAAGAGGATCAAGAACGGAAATTATATTACAGAAGTTTGAAAGTACAATAACAGTCGAATGCTTATCACTAGAATAATTTCCTCCTCCTCCTCGGCTCTGGGGAAGCTGAGGTTTTTATACAACATGACTGATGTCTAAAATTATACAAAGAAGAAGATGGACAGCCGTGAAAATCTGGTTGTTCATCCAGTTACATTGATTTTGTTAAGCTATAGTGAGAATCGGGCATGTGTTGACTCTATAGGCAAATTGTTTTCTCTTTTAGTCTTTTACTTGCCTTGTGTCACCTTCCTTCATGAATATCATTTCCCAACTATCGACTGTAGCATTGAATGTTGTGCCAGTGAGATTTCTTTAGAGTTGCAACAATGGAAATCATACTCGGAGTTGCAACAATTGTCTGGAGTTGTAGCAACAACAAGTGCAGTTGGTGTTGTAGCAGTTGGTTTGTTCTTGGAATTGCAACAACTTGGAGTTGCAGCAGAGAGGTAATGCAGCCACTTTGAGGAGTTGCAACTATTGTATTACTCTTGTGTAGCAGTATTAGTACATGAAAGTAGCAAGTTCCTTTAATAAATATACAAGAATAACGTAATGGCATATGGGTAATATTTGTACCTTGATGATAAATGAGGCAAAACTAGATAAGGAGGGCATCAAAAGGAAGTGATTTATAGAAAATGGTAAGCAAAAAGGTATTAGACAGATGTTGAAAGTATGCCAATTTAGGCACCCGTCATCTCCCCCAACCCAAAATTGTTTCATGTCCCCATGCAACCAACAATCACTCGGTGTTAGAGAAATCAGGGTGACCCTAGAGGTCACTGACACCACATTTTACCTCTCGTGCTTCCTCCTTTTCCTCACTGATATCCTGTTCTGTTGGAACTTTCGTGTTATCTACTTAATATTGCTCTGTTTTTGTCTAAGTGGCCTCATCAACTAACATAGAATGTGTAGCTTCCATAGCTACTTTCTTTGTCTCTTTGAGTTGAGCTATTTCTTGTGAACTGGTGAAAGGTTCCCTTGCAACAAGAGGACTTTCTACAGGGTAACCTGATTTCTCATGTGCCCTTTGCTCATCTGGCTCATCCTTTAACATTTTCAAAGTAATATGAAGCTTCCAATTCTTAATTCTTAACATTTTATTTTTCTTTACCAAAGATGCATAAATGGGTAAGGAGTGTGGCATACTTACCCAAGTTGTGACAGTAATTTTCCTTTCTCGAATAGCAGCATGTGGTTCTTGTAGCCATGTGTCCGGTACGTTAGTTGAGTCATCCCCGTAGTCATTTCATGTTGGAACCTCTTATGCTTCCTATCCTTCTATGTCTAGATTCTATGAGTGGGTAGGTCATTCCCCTAGAGAACCTCCTATTGTTTCTCGTGTAACATTAGGGGCCTATGGTTCTACTTCTTTCTTCTCTTCTGGAGTAGCAACATTTGATTTGTCAAGAGTGCCTCTTGTTGATTCAACAATAGGCATTGTTTCTTGTTTTTTTTCCTCAATTATTCTTACTGTTGTATCATTGATAACTTTTAACTCCTCTTTGTCTATTGTATTTCCAGATTTCTCTGGCTTCTCCATATGTGGCTCTTGAGACATGGGAGAGTGTGTTGGAGGAGTGATTTTTGCTAGTTTTGGTGAAACAGTAGGAGCTTCTTCCTCATGTTCCTCTTTTCTTTATGTTGGGTCCTCTACCTATGTTGCATCTTGTTCTTGAGAAGGGATCCCCACTAGTTCCAGTGGGTCGGTTAGGGATTTCACCTCTAACTCTTCTTCATCTGAATATGTTTCCAGGAGAGGGATAAGGCCTTTGATAAGAGTGCCTTGGTCTTGTTCTTATGTGTCAACCAACGCCTCATTGGCTTCCAGGTTAATGTCCTCCTCTGGTTCTCATGTGTCATGGGAGGGTTTTTCTTCCTCTGTTTCCTGGTGCTCCTCCTGGGCTTGTTCTTTGGGCTCAACGGTTCTCCTATTTTAATGTTGAGTTATAGTTGTGTGGTTTATTCTTTGTTTCTTTGGCACAGGAGGTTTCCTCTTCTTAAACCCTCGAAGTATCTTTGTGGGCGTCTACTGGTCGTTATTTCCGCATTTCTTTCATGGTCGTCCTTCACTGGAGATGAAGTAGGTTGGTCCCTTTTCCTAGTTTCCCTCCTAGATTTCTTTGGTGGAGGATTCATAGCAGATGAGCTTGGTGTATCTGTGGCATTGTTGCCTAGTGGAGGAGTTTCAATATCTTGACTCATCCTGTCCGTAGTATTGGTACTTGGCAAAGGATTTGCAATCGCGGCCCCTTCTGGTGTCGGAAGTGCAGGAGTTTCCTATTGGGTTGCCTAAAGAGAAACCACTTTGCTTTCAATGAGTAGAGCAAGTGGTCAAATGATGTTGTTCCAGGTGCGGCCTTCCTTGTTCATTGCATGCTCTACCAATAGCTTGATAAGTTCATGGTTTGATATCGCCTCTCTAAGGTTCTTTGCTCATTGGATGAGTGTTGCCATAGTCTGCAACGTTCAGAACAAAAAGTATGGCATGTTAATTGGTCGGTTATGGTATAGATGGTCGAACAACAGGATGTGATGAATGTATATGGATCCATAGTGACCTTCATAAATGAAATATCATTGTATGAAGATAGCCACATCTTCACATGGGTGTGGCAAAGACTGACGTTCAAATCATGTACCCTTCTTTACTAAGGCCTCGCATGGCTCAAGGAACTGCGTCAGAATTTTCGGCTACGAATTCCTTCCGGCATACCATCTCTCTCCTGTCCAAGGAAACCCGGTGACTTATGCCACTATTTCCTCAGTGACCTTTATCTATGCACCTGATACTATGGAGTGTTTGGCTCTATAATTCAGGGTGAATTCTAGATTAATTTCATCGTCATATCCCTATAGATGTAGCACATATTCTCTCCAACCAGCTTGTCCCAGAATTTGTCTAATGTTGTCCTAAACCTCAAGTAGCATTGGTTAAGTAGGCTCCCTATGTATCAATGAACCTCCCATGGTTCCTTTTCTCTGTTAACTCTAAGTTCTTATGTTTGCAAGGGTGATGCATGTTATCAGGTGGTGAATTTGGACTTGTGGTAATAAGGGTGGTGGGTACGCATATCATGAATATAGCAATGATGTTTTGAGGTGGCAGTTATGGAGGAATGATAATAGACACATGCCATTAAAACTACTCATTGTAAATTCTTATTGAAACTTGTACCTTTTGCATATTACCTCGACTAGCTATACGAGTATGTTGTTGATGGAGTTGTGGTGGTGAAGGACAAAGTCACATCAACGGTCTTAACCAGAATTGCAGCATCAACATTGTTAGTTATGTCGATCAAAAGTGCAGAAATAATGATGCTCTCGAAGTGAAAGATGCAAGAGGAGTTGCAGCAATGGGAGTTGCAGCAATGAAATTACAGCACTAGCAATGTGACTCAATGGTGTAGAGAGGAATTGTAGCATCGGTGGTGTGTGTGAAAAGGTGTGGTTGAAAAGTGCAAAAAAATGGAATAAAGTTGTGAGCAGATTTGCAGCAACGTGAGTCACAACAATGAAGTTGCAACAACAAAAATGAGAGGGTTGAGATTTGAGAAAAGGAGGGAAACTGCGAATGGAGGCATAGAAAAAGGAATGAGAGAAGGGAGATTTGTGGAATGAAGGAGGGTTGCATGTAGAGTTGTAGCCAAGGGAATCAGAGAAGGGAGATTTGTGAAATCAAGGAGGGTTGTAAGTGGAGTTGCAGCCAAAGGAATGAGAGAAGGGAGATTTCGAAAAAATGAAGGAGGGTTGTAAGTGGAGTTGCAGCCAAGGGAATGAGAGAACAACGATTTACGAAATGGACTGGAGTTGCAAAGGGGAATTGCAGCATTAGGAGTTGTAGAAAAAGGGTTTAGTTGTGGAAAAGGGAGTTGCAGCAAATGGAATTGCAGCAATGGGAGTTGTAGCAACAAGAATAGTTGCGGCAAAGGGAATTGCAACAATAGGAATTGCAGCAACAAGAATTGCAGCAACAACAGTTCTAGCAATAGGAATTGCAGCAACTGGAAATGCACAACACTATTTTCCCCTGCATATCCTAGAAAAAAAAGAATATTATTAGAAAAAAAAAAGTCTTTATTAAAATTTATTGAGAAGCATCATGATATAACCATCACGAAACAGTGAAGTGCCCTTCTTGTTTATTCCATGATTTTTTTTTATTTTTTTTTATAGGAAGAAGAACGGATATTATCCAATCAGGACTCATTCTTCCTAAACAAGTTCCAAATCATTGTCGGGCCATCCATTTGCAATATTCCTCAAAAAGGATTCCTTTGATAGGGGTTAGTGATATAAGTGATGTCTATGTTCGTTAGACATTAGAGGAATTTTGTCTTCATCTATGGTATGTAGTTTGATGGCCCCACTGTCATATATTGTATCAATCTCATATGGAATGAACCATCTGGTGCAAAATTTCCCTCTGAAATGATTGAACCTGGAATCAAATAATAATACTGAGTCCCCATCTTTGAACTTCTTTTTCTTGATAAACGTATTGTGCCATCTATCCCTTTGATGTTGTATTATTGTGGCTTGGTGTAGGGCATCTTGTCATAGTTCATCCAACTCGTTGATTTGAAGCAGTCTTTGTTTCTCAGCCTTTGATAGGTCCAACCCAAGTTGTATTATTGTCCTAAGTGTCCAAATTTCTATCTCAATGGGAAATAGTACTCTTTCCCATTTACTAACTCATAGGGTGTGCATCCTATAGTAGTCCTCCATGTGGTTTTGTAGGCCCATAAAGCTTCAGGGAGTCTATCAACCCAGTCCTTTAGATGTAATCTGATACTTTTAGTAATGATGGTCTCAAGGATCTTATTAGTCCCCTCTACTTGTTCATTTTCTTGTGGATGGTATGGTGCTTTTATTCTATGATTGATCTTGTAGTTGTCCATCAGGTCTCTGCCAAGTCGTGATGTGAACTTAGTTCCTCCGTTGGTCACTATCTCTCATGGTATTTTGAACCTTAAAAATATTTATTCATGGAGAAACTCCACTAGTGCTTGTTCAGTTGTTGTCGGAAGACCTTTTTCCTCCATCCAATTTGTGACGTAGTTTGTGCAGATGAGGATATAATAGTGCCGAAGAGAAGAGGGATTTATTGGTCCAAAGAAATCAATGGCTCATTTTTCGAAGGTTCTAACACCATCTATGGTTGTAGAGACATTTCATTTTTTTGTACGGGTCTATCCATGCGTTGACAGTTGTCACACCTCTTTACGTACTCTTTGGAATCTATGAAATGTGTGGGCCAATAATACCCCTGGTGGAGTGCCTTGTACCTAGTCCTTTTATCTGCAAAGTGTCCCCCGCATGGGCCATCACGATAGGATTTAACTATCTCATGGACTTCGTCCTCTCATACGCATCTTTTGATAATCAAATTAGGACCTGTGTAGAAGAGGCAGCCATCAATCCATGAAAATATTTCACTTTTCATGACTATACTTTTATATTCTTTGGGAGTCGGGTGATGTGGAAGTTTGCTTGCAGCCAAAACGTTAGCAATATCTGCAAGCCAAGGTGAGTTAGTAGACATTGCAAAGAGGTTTTCATCTAGAAAACAATCTTCTACTGGAGGTTCATTCTAATTAGATATTATTCTAGAAATAAATTCAACAACTACATTATCTTTTCATGGTTTATCTAGAATGGTAATATAAAATTCTTGCAATAAAAGCAACCATCTAGTGACCCTGCCATTGGTAATCAGTTTGTTCATTAAATATTGAATAGCAACATGATCAGTATGTAAGATTATAAGATATACAGTAATGTAGTGTCTAAATTTGTTTATCGCATGAATAACAACAAGAAACTCTTTCTTAGTTACCGTATAGTTCAATTTCATAAGCGAGAGATTCTTACTAACATAGTAAATTGTGTATGGGTCCTTTTCTTCTAGTCGTCCGAGAACAACTCTGACAACAATGTCCAATGCATCTGTGGAAATGTGGAACGGGAGGGTTCGATCGGGCCCTCTTAACACATGAGCTTCAGATAATTTAATTTTCAATTCATTAAGATCATTATGGCATGTCTATGTCCATACAAACTCAGTGTCTTTGTTAAGTAAAGTGAATAATGGACGAGTAATACATGAAAAAAATTCAATGAATCTACGTTAATAACTAGCATATCCTAGAAAGCTTCATACCTTCTTTTGCGAAGTTGGAGTTGGAAAATTTAGTATTACCTTTACTTTTTTTGGATCGACTTGAATATCTTTTTCTGAGATGTGATGTCCCATTACAATGCCATCAGTTTCCATCATCAAACATTTTTCATTACTAAGGGAGAAATTTTACTCGTTGCACCTTATTAACGTCTTTTCCATATTGGCTAATGCCTCTTCAAATTCATCCCCACATGTTGTGAAATCATCCATATATATTTTTGTGCAATCATGAATTAGATCATAGAATATACCTATAACAACTCGTTGAAAGGTGGGGGGGTGTTGCATAACCCAAATGGTAGAACAGGGTAGGAGAATGTCCCTCAAAGACAAGTGAATGTTGTTTTCTCTTGGTCTTCGAGTGTGATTTGGATATGGTTTTATCCACTGAATCCATCGAGGAAAGAAAAATACTTCTTTCGTACTAACGTGTCCAAGACCTGGTCAATAAATGGTAATGGGAAGTGATATTTATGTGTTGCTTTATTTATTTCTCTATAATATACACAAATTCTCCATTTACCATTTTTCTCTGGTACCATGACAAGAGGGTAGACCCATTGGCTATTAAAAATGGGATCAATGAAGTTAGTTGCAAGCAATTTATGTAGCTCTTCTTTGACTATGTCCTTCAAAGTTGGGTTCATCGGGCACTAGGGTTGGTGAATGGGTTTGGATCCTTCCTTAATATATATATGATGTTTGCATAGATTAGGATGGATTCCCTTCATGTCATAGTAATCCCAAATGAAGGCATCACTGTTCTTTTGCAGCACTTGAACCAATCGCTCCTTTTGTTGTTTAGTTAGTCCTCAGTTGATTTTCAAGTTTTTTCCTTGGATGATTTCTATGGTTTATATAAGGGATCCTTGATCTTTTTTTGGTGCGGGTTCTTGTTTTGTGGGTGAAATTCTTGTTAAGGATAAAGAAACCTGAGCTTCTGGTTTCATAACATGCTCAAGAATATGTGTGTTTTCTGAGGAAGAGGAAGAGGAAATAAAATCATTGATTATGTCGTCCTTTTTTTTATCTCTTATAGCTAGGTATTGATCTATGGAGAGGATTTGATGGGATTGTTGTAATACTGAGAGGGGGGGGTGAATCAGTATTAACTCTTTTATTACTTTTAAAAACAATATAAAATCTTCAATAATAAGAGCATATAAACATTAAATTGTTCGATTACCATTCAATAGTTTATCATCTATGTTTAGTATATCAGCAGTGCATAATAAAATAATCACATATACACAGTACACCAAGATTTACGTGGAAACCAAATGCGGGAGAAAACAACAAAATACTTTTCTTATTTGTAAAAGAGTACATTCATTGGAAGCACCAACTTCCTATTTCTCCAGCTACAACTGGAAGGAGGCTCCAACCCCCTATTTATAGGTTGCAACCTAAAGGAAGTTCCAACTCCCTAATTTTTTGGCTACAACCAGAAGGAGGTTACAACCCCCTTTCCTTGCCCCATCCAACTGCCCTGAAATATAAATGTAGACAACCTTGTCGCTAACTTTGTTGTTGTAACTGTTAATCTATTGTTTCTACTACTCCTGATACCTTTGTTGTTGCTACTAATATCAATATCTCATCAAGATTGCAACCACACATACCTCATACCAAAATCCACAAAAGAGTTATTCTAATCAAGTGCTTATAACTCACTCAGACATACATGTTCCTGATTTCTTCAAAATAACACCCTAACACACTCAAGAAGACATACCTTTACCTTGAACCTGAATTGAGTTCCAAATCCCTGATCTTCTTGGATTTTTCCTCACAATTTTGTGACTGTATGCATTGTCTGCCCACGGGTATCCATGCTTTTCATCACTGCAACCCGCAGATGTTCGTGCATTTCCTCCTAAAACTTGCAGATATACTCAAGGAATTCTTGTATGAAACCCCTTCTCCTTACTCTCGGCTCCTGCAAACTTCTTACTTCACTTGACTTATTTATCCTCGACTCACTGCCTCAGATCTCCATTATGTATTCTCATAAGTGAATACACATAAGTGATTTGCAATGGACTCTTCTCTGTGTTATAAAGAGAAAAAAATTCAATGACATGCAACTGCCATGCAACTCACATGCAACCTGTTATCTTTTGTTTACTCTTTAATTATCCCTGCAATAATTAATTATCCCTACAATAATTAATTATCCTTGCAATAATTAATTATCTTTTGTTTACTCTCACTTTACTTCGACATGCAACTTTAATTATCCATGCAATAATTAATTATCCCTCCAATAATTAATTATCCTTGCAATAATTAATTATGATAATTAATCTGCAATAATTAATCAATCTTTTTCGATAATTAATTAATCTTTCAACAATCTCTTGTTGCAACCACTTTGACTGGTCAAGCTTCTTGATGACCTTCTAGAGGCTTCTAGAATATTCTTGAGGGTCCTCCAACTTCACAGAGCCATATCTCCTCAATCGTGAGGAACTATGTTGTGTACCATATATCACCAGAAATGGCATGATGTGTATTATCCATATATGATTGTCTTCCCTGCAAGTATATTGACCTGCATGTCTTTATTCCTTGATCAACTGTGGGTTCCATGACCAAAATGTCACTGGATCCTCTCACATTGATCATATACCAAGAACACCTCTCACCCAGATGTCCACCATCACCAACACATGCCTCTACCGAGCATGTACCGAAGTCACCAACATACCATCACAAGATATGTGCATGTACTGTACCATGTACCAACCTGTACCATGCATCAACCCCTGTACCATACCATGTGCCAACCATGCAAATTAACCATGTACATCAACCTATACCACGATCTATACCATAACAAGTGCATCAACCATGTACCAAACCTATATCATTTCATCAATGATATACCATATCATGCCATACACCATCTACCATAAGATATTCTAAACAAGTAATACCAATGGTGTACCTCAACCAAGTACTATCATCACCAAGAGACGTATCTTATCCATGTGCTACCATATACCAAGTGTATACCTTAACAATGTGTCAATATCAATGGTAGACCTCTAACACGACAACCAATGATCTCATCCACATCTCTAGGGATTCCAGACTTCTCCAAGGGTTGACATCAATCTCTAAGATCACTCTCCAAGGATTGACATCAATGATAACTAATTGTCCAACAATCTCCCCCTTTGGAACTGATGGCAACACTTAGACATGGCAACACCATTCTCATGTCCAACATGGTTTCAGAGCCGGTTTCTTTCATAACAGTCTAACCGTTGGAAGGAAGATCCTCAGCTTCCCCCATTGTCAAGCTTGTTGAGCACTTAATGAACCCACTATAAAGGTCGCCTAAAGAGGGCGCATATTTTACCCGGATCAGATCTACAATCTTTTGAAGTTGCAGTGCCAGCTGCAGATACAGTGCCAGTTGCAGGTGTAGTACCAATTGCAGTTGCAGTACTAGTTGCAGTGCCAGTTGCTTCGTGCCAGTTGCAGGTGCAGTACCAATTACAGTTGCTTCGTGCCAGTTGCTTTGTGTCAGTTGCTTCATGCCAATTACTTCATGCCAAAGTTGCAGTGCCAGTTGCAACACCAATTGCAGTACCAGTTGTAGTTCCTCTCGTCCAGTGAAGTTTATGATAACTCATTGAGCCACTAGTTGAAAGGATGCTAAAATTATTCTTTCCCTAGATCAACTCACTAGCCATTCTTTCGACAGTTAGCATTTCTGGTTTTTCAGCAACAGCAAACCCTAACCCAAATTCATTGGGTACTTTTAGTGAAGTGTTGGGACTAACTTTTTATTGTCCTAGTGCACCTTACCCTGGCGCATCTCCAACTATCTTTAGCTTACAAGGTGGATCACTTTGAAAAAAAATTGGGTTCATCATTGCTTGTCGCTACTGCCAGACAGTGGCACTGTCTGTCGTTGTTTGTCACTGTTGTCGGCGGTATGTACTTGTATATGTTTAAATTGTATCACTATCTTGAGGGTGTTTGCAAGAGAAGGTATAATTTTTCCAAGAAAAAATCATAGATCCAGAGGGATCTCAAATCCATCACATTCATAGGAACAACACACTCCAGGTTTGATTGTTTTGATATGCCTCTAGCTGTTTTGGAATTATTATCTTATGACCATCTAGTTTTATTTTGATATGTTGATGTCAAACCTCTGGTCAAAGTTAAATATATAAGTTGGCTTTAGTCAAAATATTAGATTGATTCAGGTTGAGCTTTAAATTTTATTTGCATTATATTCCCCAACTCAGATTTCTCTCAAGAAAGCATATTGTCTTAGTAAAGGGGGCAAGTTGGAGAGAATACTTGTCATCTTGAGTGAAGGAGACTTGGAAGAAAAGCAACAACACTCGTTCTTGAAGATAAGACACTAGATTCCAGGTTTAATTGATTAAATTGATAAGTCTCCAATTTGCACGTATAAAGTTCGATAATTACTACAATACAAGTAAACACTATATTTGTGACAACAATCTTTGAAAGGTTTTATTACTACTAGGTACAATGAATACTTGGTAGCATGTGAGTACTATTGATATAAATGCTTATTGTATTTGTTGCAAGATGAACTAACATCTCCTCTAGGAGATATTTCTTGTTTTGCTTCCAAGTAGGTCACCTTGGTAATGTTATGATGATTACCATGAAATTGTCTTTTATTCTTGTTAACATAGATTTGTTCCTATGAAAATGCTATTATATTGGAAATATTTTTGCTCTTGTTGCTCTTGTCTCGGAAAAGTTACCATGGAGGAATGATTGGTCACAACACTGGAAGAGTGTTGTTCCTGTTTATTATTATTGCATTTTGTATTTTGGCTCTTGTTCCAGATACTATGATGATTGTTCTCGTTATTGTTTTTCTTATTATTATTATTATAAGAGTATTATTCTTGTCTATTGTTCTTCCCTTGTTGCTCCAGACAGGTCACAGGTGATAACTCTGAGGGGATCTATAGTGACGGTTTCATGAGGCAACTTATTAGATGGTCTCTAGTTTGAGACATGGAGAAAACTATCCAGATA
The DNA here is from genome assembly GCA_009831015.1 of Picea engelmannii. NCBI lineage: Eukaryota > Viridiplantae > Streptophyta > Pinopsida > Pinales > Pinaceae > Picea > Picea engelmannii. The sequence goes on along the minus strand of ML816427.1, from coordinate 128,869 downwards.
AGAATTTGTATACACGACCATATACATCCATGTACCAAAGAAAAAGAGGGCAAAGTTAAAACCTTTTGGAAAGAAGGGTACTTTTACGAGATACAGAGTATCTCATATGGATATTGATTGTAAGGAGCAGAAGGCTCCAAAGATGACTGAATAGATCCCTCTAGTACAATTGATCACTCTTCATATCATCATGAAGAGTTAGTAAAGCCAGAAGGGCCTACCCATAATCGTTGCAGTAACCAGGAAGAGACCAGCATGGCCCTATGACACTTTGTAGTATGAAAAGACATGTAGCATTGATAAGCCATATCATGAGGAGTAGATGGTTCCACCAGTGGTGAGGCAGGCGGCCACACCAAGTACCAACTCAGAAGTAGCTAGAGTTTAGAAGGAGTCAGCCCTCACAATCCAGTAGGGAGGAGAAACCTCCCCAGGACCATTCATAAGAGACTTCATAGGAAATCATCACACACATAGAGGGAGCAAATGGCTCCGAAGATTATATAGACTCAGATGGAATCAAGCTTTAGAGGGAGCATGGAGACTTAGAGTGAGCCTGATCTTAGAGAGATTCAATGGCCTAGAGACTTTCATTCAAAAATTATTCCTCCTCATATTCATATGGGAGAGAGAGACATCTTCCAAGACTAACAGACAAGTGCCATGAGTTGAGAAGACTAGATCGAAGCTTCATAGGCTTCGCGGAGATATGAGACCTCCTGGGAAGATTCCCTTGTTTTAGTGAAAGCGGAGGAAGTCAATCAGAAGGATTGGGATATGGATTTTTCCTTGGTTCCGAGACTAGAAGGGAAGTCAGTGGTGACTTCCAATTTGATCTACAAGATCGAACATGTTGTTGATGGCAGCATAGAGATGTACAAAGCCCAATTTGTGGCCAGAGGATTCTCTAACAAGAGGGAGAATATTATGACGAGACACTTGCTCCAATAGTCAGAAGAAGTGTACATAGAGAAACTACAATATACATGAGAAGGAGTCTCATGTCTTCATATTGAACAAAGTTTTGTATGGACTTAAACATGCACTCAGGGCAGGATATGCCAGACAATTATTTTGATGAGCGTGGGATTGGTTGCCTACACCGATGGTGAAAAATCTAAATTTATTGAGTAACACATCTTCAGAGACAGTGGATGCCACCATGTATACAGAAATTATTGGTTCGTTGATGTACTTAATGAACACAAGGCCATATATATGTTTTGTGGTGAATGCATTGAGTCAGTATATGGTTGTGTCGAGACGTGTTCACTTGATTGGAACAAAACATGTGATGAGGTACCTGAAAGGAACAACTGACTATGGACTTAGATATGTTTCAGATTGTGAGATAAGCATGCAAGGCTATACTGATTCAAATTAGGTCGGTAGGGTCGCAGACCAGAAGAGTACATCTAGATGTTGCTTCAGTTTGGGATCAACTATGATCTCATGGTTTAGCAGGAAGTAGACGAGTGTGGCGCTCAATACGGCTAAGGAAGAGTATATAGCAACGTGTTCAGGTAGTAGCGAAGTAGTGTGGCTTTGGAAGCTACTTGCAAGATTGTTTGATCTTGAGTTAGAGGCAACTTGTATCTGGTGTGATAACCAGAGTTGTGTGAAGTTGTCATAGAACCTGGTGTTCATGAAAAGTACAAGCATATCGAGATCGGTTACCATTATATCATAGATATGGTGCAGAAGGGTGCAGAAGGGAGCAGTGAAGCTCTAGTATATCACTACATATGAGAAGTTAGTGAACGCGTTGACCAAGCCTATGTCGAGAGTGAAGTTTGTGTACTTCAGAGACAAGCTTGGTTTGGTCCAGAAGGACTTCCCTAGTAAGAGGAAGTGATGAGTTACAGATGTGATTCCAAATAGGATCATGGTATAGTGTGGACAATAGGTTGTCATGACCGAGCACTGAATGTGGAACCAGTCAGGATAATGTGTACGCGGATCCTTCGGGGAGAGTGTGTTTTCCTAGTTGAGGAGGCCTAATCGGTTTGTGTGGTTGGAGGCTTCACGCAGATCCTTCGGAGGGCATGCCTCCAGGACAACTAGAGGGCCGACCTAGTGTGTTGGACGTCAGCTACTCTAATGAAATAGTCTGGTAAGTTGAGATATTATTACTCCAGTGAAATAGTTTGGTACGCTGAGATATTGTTACTCCATTGAAATAGTCTAGTATGGATAGCTACTCCAATGAAATAGTCTGGTACACTGAGATATTGCTACTCCAGTGAAATAGTATGGTACGCATGTTACTAGTTCTGTATGAAATAGATGCTAGATTCTGTGTGAGCTGGCGAGTTACTAGTTCTGTATGAACTAGATGCCAAATTATGTCTGAGCTGGTGAGGTTACTAGTTTTGTATGAACTAAATGCCAGATTTTGTGTGAGTTGGCGAGGTTACTAGTTTTGTATGAACTAGATGCAGGATTTTGTGTGAGCTGGCGAGTTGCAGTTGCCCAGACTCTGCTTGGATTGGGTAGTAGTGTAGCTCTGTGTAAACTAGCTCAACTGCATATTCCAGAGCCCGTGCAGCTATGATGATGATACTTGTGACATGATCTGTTTGATCATGAGATAGCTTGTGTGGCTATGGTGATGCTACCTGTAGACTGGTCTACAAGACCATGTGAGTCTTTCACATGCCATGTGATATGGATGGATGTGTTTGAGACCATTACATGAAGAACATATTAGTTAATACCTCCCTATATAAGAGGGAGTGTTGATATTTTGGTAGTTGCGGGAGGTATTAGCCTCCAAGTGTAACCTTTTTACTTAGAATAGAATATTCAGGAAGTGAGAGAACCAGTAAACAGATGTGTGGAAACACTAGAAGAGAAGTCGGTCGAAGGAGAATAATAATAAATAAATAGAAAACCCCAGAAAGATAAGTCGACAATGTCAAAAAAAGTCAAAGTAAATTATATTTGCCAGAAAAGACAGGTCATCCCTATGGGAAAAGTTCACTAGCAAAATAAGTATAAATAAGCTGAAGTCTTAGCTCATTTGCACACTCTCACACACTCACTCGGCAGAAGGAGGGTGCAAGTCTGAGGAGTAGTAGTTGCAACAGTTGCAGTTGCAGCAGAAGGAGGCACAAGTCTGGAGAGGGTGGTGTAGCAATTATCGTTGTGTAGTCTTAGTCTTTCTGTATCTCTCTTGTGTGCTTCTATTTGTAAAGGTATGCTTCTATTAGTAGAGGTATTTTTTCTTGGTATTGTGTTGTTGTTGCAGTAGTGGTGTTTCTAGTTAGGGTTTATTTGTTGGTTCTAGTGTGGACTTGTCAGAATTATTCTATCTAAGAAAAGGTTAGTGTGCTCAAGGGTGGTATAATGAATGTCTATGGTTGGGTGACAAAGATGTGACATTGTCTATGGTTAAACGAGCATACCCAAATTTTAACACTACCTCTGCTACTGTAACTGATAACATGTTGTTGTTGTTTCTCTTGATACCTATGTTGTTGCTACTGATATCAATATCTCATCAAGACTACAACCACACATACTTCATACCAAAATCCACAAAAGAGTTCTTCTAATCAAGTGCTTATAACTCACTGAGACATACATGTTCCTGATTTCTTCAGAATAACACCCTAACACACTCAGGAAGACATACCTTTACCCTAAAGTTGAGCTAAGTTCCAGATCCCTGATCCTCTTGTATTTTTCCTCACATGTTCATGACTGTATGCACTATTTTCCTGAGGGTATTCGTGCTTTTCCTCCTGAAACTCGTGGATATACTCAAGGAATTCCTGTATGAAACCCCTTCTCCTTGCTCTCGGCTCCTGCAAACTTCTTACTTCACTTGAATTCTATGTCTTTGACTCACTCACTCAGATCTCCAGCCTGTATTCTCATAAGTGAATACAAAGAAGTGATTTGCAATTGACTCTTCTATGTGTTATAAAGAAAAGAAAAAAATGACATGCAACTACCATGCAACTCATGATGGCATGCAACTCACATGCAACTTGTTATCTTTTGTTTACTCTTTAATTATCCTTGCAATAATTAATTATCCCTCCAATCATTAATTATCCTTGCAATAATTAATTATCTTATGTTTACTGCCACTTTACTTCGACATACACCTTTAATTATCCCTGCAATAATTAATTGTCCCTCCAATAATTAATTATGATAATTAATATGAAATAATTAATTAATCTTTTTCGATAATTAATTAATATTTAAACAATCTCTTGTTGCAACCACTTTGACTGGTCAAGCTTCTTGATGACCTTCTATAGGCTTCTAGAATATTCTTGAGGGTCCTCCAACTTCACAGAGCCATATCTCCTCAACCGTGAGGAACTACGTGGCGTACCATATATCACCAGAAATGGCATGACACGTACTATCAATCTATGATAGTCTTCCCTACAAGTATATTGACCTGCATGTCTTTATTCCTCGATCAACTGTGGGTTCCATGACCAACCTGTCACTGGATCCTCTCACATGGATCATATACCAAGAGCACCTCTCAACCAGATGTCCACCATCACCAACACATGCCTCTACCAAGAATGTACCAAAGTCACCAACATACCATCACAAGATATGTGCATGTACCATACCATGCATCAACCATGCACATGAACACCTATACCATACCATGTGCCAAGCATGCAAATCAACCATGTACATTAACCTGTACCAAGATATATACCAAAACAAGTGCATCAACCATGCACCAAACCCATACCATTTCATCAATGATATACCATATCATACCATACACCATGTACCATAAGATATGCTAAACAAGTATTACCAATGGTGTACCTCAACCAAGTATCATCATCACCAAGAGATGTATCCTATCCATGTGCTACCATATACCAAGTGTATACCATAACAATGTGTCAATATCAATGGTATACCTCTAACACGACAACCAAATGTCCAACTATCTTGTGACATTAATCTATAAGATCACACTCCAAGGGTTGACATCAATAACAACCAACTATCAAAACCAATTGTCCAATCGGGCTTCCCCTTCTTCGTCACTCTTTTCTCCATCAACCCAAAGTGGTGTTTCCAAGTTTATGCTACGTTTAGAGGGAGGGTAGAGGGTTAATTTTTTGGTGGATGTCCCATAGGAAATGGTCATGTTTCCTGATCGAAAATCGATGTAGGCATCGGCATTAGCAAGCCAAGGTTGTCCCAAGATTAGAGGATAACCACCTAGAGAGGTTTTGGGTTGTATTACCATGAAGTCAACGCGATATTCCCATGAATCCATAGAGATCACTACATATTCTAGGATGCCCTATGATTTAATGGTTGATCTATCAACGATTTGAATTATAGTGGGGGTTTCCCTAAGTCCTGTAAGACCTAAGGCTTGCATGCTCTCATGTGTCATAACATTGTTGGCAACCCAAGATTGATTAATGTGTTACTAATAAGTGTGTTCTTGATCTATACATTAACGAATGGACTGTCAGGGTCAGAGTATTTAGCTACAAGAACTCCCCCCATCATGAGGTCTGATAGTTTTCCCATGAGATGAACAGTTTGGGTATCCTTTAAGTTCCTATCGGGTTTCCTTAAGAAAATTTCTCGTACCACTTTTCAATAAATAGGTACATCCTTAATTTCTTGGAATAGTGGTATTTTGACACACACATTTTTTAGTTCTCCTAAGAAATCAAACTCGGGTTATGTAAAAGGTTTCTCTCGGTTTAGCCTTTCAGGATAGGGTGGGTCCTGAAGTCCAGGATGGGCATTCTCAGCTTTTGAAGGTTCCTAAGATTATTTTTGTTCTGATTCTTCATTTGTGACCTCCTTATTTAAATATTCAATACTAATATGAGGTTGGCCTTTGGTTAGAGTCTTCTTGGATCAAAGGTGAATATCGTTACAGTCCAAGGAAGAGATGGAGTAAGTAGGGTAGTTTGCAAGTCTAGCATATTGTGTTCGTTGACCTGGCCTTCCATTATGCAAGTTAGGAATGGGTTTTGCAGGTAGTTCTGGTATAGGAGGGGCGGATATGGATGCCTTCTTCATTTTGGGTGGAGGAAGGAGTTGCATGGGTGGTTGTGTCAATTGTTGTTGAGGTCCTCTTATAGTAGGGTTTCTCCATCCATGTTGCCATAACTTGTTTCGAGGAGGAGGGGCTACCCATTTTTGTGTTGGCATACCCCACGGTTGAGAAGCATATTGCATCGAAGGGTTAGTCCAATATGAATTGAAATATTGAGATTGATCTTGGATCATACCTTGAGGTTTGGGCTGCGAGGGTCACTTCTAAGAGACATAGCATAATTGTTATGGTTCTTCAGCTTTCTGGTAAATAACTTTTAATCATGGTAAGGATGTGTTAATGGGATGGACAATTATGAGTAGAATGGTCCTCACTACATATTCTACAAACCTCGATCTAATCCAACAAACGTTCTCTTCTTGGGTGATTTTTTCTGCATCTCGAACCAAAGATAGCCAATTCTTGTTATGTCTCCTCCCTCTTCTTCTTCATCTGCATTGTATACAGTTGGGAGCTCAAGGAACTAAGTATGTCAGTATTGAAGTCTTCTAACATGTTCTCGATTTCTGCTCTCGTGACTCCACTTCCAGTAGATTTTCCCATTCTTGTTAGTATATCCCTTGGTCCTTTGCCCATTTTTTATGTGCCTCTGGAATACTTATAGCAAAGTTCTAAGATAATATCGTATTCTAACTAAGAAACATCTCCACCACCCATCAGGTTAAGGATTTATATACAATCATCTCAAATTCCTCTTAGAAATAAGACACGTCCTGTCTCAGAAGCCAAATCTCCTTGCTTTTATCTCTGTGGGTTATAGGAAAATCGTTCAACATAATATTCAAGGCTCTCATATTCATGTTGCATCATCTTAAATACTTCCTCTCTTCTTTCTTTATGTTTGCAGTAGTTTTGGTACTTATCTAGAAATTTCTTCATCATTTGATCCCATGAGCCGATGTTATCCTTTCCAAGACCCATGAACCATTGTAGTGCAATGCTCTTGAGTGTGGTGGGAAAAATCTTTAGTTTCTAGGCATCTATCACGTAGTCGTAGCTTCTGCAGAGTACATCAAAATCAAAGAGGAAGGTATCATGATCTTATTTAGATAACCCATGAAAGTTTGGCAAGGTTGAATGAGGGATTTTCTTCATCTTGGTCTCCTCATCTATTTCTTTAACTGGAAATTGGAAATTTGTGGGTTCCTCCTTGAAAATATCATATGCCATTTATTTCCAAGTGTTGTCCTTTTTTTCTAAAGGTGCCTCAAGAAAAAGAAACTCTCCTAAGTGGTATTGTTCAGTGATCTGGTTTTCTGAAAGCAGGCCCTCTGTGTCCAGAGACCCTTGTACAATCTTTGATTCCTGAGGAAAATCTTTGGGCTTCTTCTTGGAAAGAAAACTTGTTGTAGAGGATAAGTAATTTGGTTGGTTGAGCTCCTTTCCCTCTTGTGATCGACCTGCACTATTAGCTCTTTAGGAGTTTTTGGAAGAACTAATAAATCTACCTTGTTGATCTCTAGATTTGAGCATAGAAAATATTAGAAAAATGTTCTAAAAATTGTTGAAAAGAAATCATAACATTTAATCTACTGTAATGAAGGAAATCCACACAACTAAATAGCAACTACCTTCTTTTGATAGTTGTCGAACAACGAAGCCAAAAAATGATGGACTTTTCAATTACTTTCTAATTAATTAGCGAGCAACTGAAAAGTGTACATTTAATTATCAATATGAGGTTGTATCTTACTTACGAAATATCGTGCATCGTATATGCAAGTTGTAGTGTTGATTTGTTAAGGGGTTGTAGTACTTTGAATGTCACAAATCAAGGGTTCAAGATACTTAATTAAGTCACCAAACTAGACTATTTCCTAAGTTGCAAAGAAGTAAATATCACACTTGCAAGAAAGGAAAGTCACACCTGGGAAATTGAAACCACACTTGCATGAATTGAATCACACTTGTGGAAATTGAAATCACACTTGTGGAAATTAAAATCACACTTGCAAAAATTGAAATCACACTTGCATAAATTGAAATCACACTTGTGGAAATTGAATCACACTTGTTGAAATTGAATCTATACTATGATTTACTAGTGACTTGCTCAAGTATAATGAATATCTTGTTTTTTTATGATAATTAAGTGTTCACTCATCCAATAAAAATCCAATCAATCCTACCCGCAGGGGTGTAGACCGATTGGCAAGTGTCGTGTAAATGGAAGGAAATATGTAAAGGAGGTCTCAAGTTCGATTCTCACCCTGATTTACTTGTTCTCCATGTTTGCGGGTTGTGTGGTGTCACGTGAGTACGAGAATCGCGAGTTGTCGATTCCCCGGTATATATATATATATATATATATATATATATATCTTAAAATGTTAAAGACTAAAGCTATGATAAATTAGAAACAACAAAATAAAGTGCAGTTGCAAGCAGAGTTGCATCAATGAAGCCACATCATGAAATAAATATCGGCAACTTGAGTTGCAACAATGAAATTTAGATTTGGCAGAATCTATAAAGATGTGAATTGCAGTAATAAACTATATGGAATCATCTATGATCATAAACTCACATAAATTGAATCATTGCTTGAGTTGCATTATGAAACTGTAAAATTCTCAGTACTAGAAAACTAAATATTAACCACACATGAATCACAAGCATTGTTCTAAAAATATGTAATTGCAGTAAATTAAAAGATAAAACAAATGGAAAATCGGATAAACTATGCTACGAATCTAGAATTGCAGCAAATTAGGAAAACAACTACAAAATAAGATAAATATAATTGAAATGCTAATACCTAATTCTAATGTTACATGCAATACCTGACTAAGTAGGGGGGCCTACCCACTTAGACAAGGCACTGAGCTATGAAATCATAATCAAATGAACATCAACGCATCAACATACGAAGAGGAGAAGGAACAAAAATTATGTTACAGAAGTTTGAAATTACACTAACAGTTGAATGCTTATCGCTAGAATAATTTTCTCCTCCTCAGCTCTAGGAAAGGTGAGGTTTTTATACAACATTAATGATGTCTAAAATTATACAAAGTGACAGATGGATAGCCATGAGAATCTGATTGTTCATCTGGTTTCATTGATTTTGTCAAACCTTAGTGAGAATCGGGTGTGTGTTGACTCGATAGGAAAACTTATTTCTCTTTTAGTCATCTACTTGCCTCATGTCACCTTCCTTCATGGAGACCATTTCCTAATTGCCAGTTGCAACATTGACTATTGTGTTGGTGAGCTTTATTTGGAGTCATAGAAATGGAAAGCATTCTCATAGTTGCAACGGTTGTTTGGAGTTGCAACAACAATGAGTCCACCTGTAGTTGCAACAGTTGGTTTGTGCACGGAATCGCATCAACTTGGAGTTGCAGCAGAGAGGTATTGCAGCCACTTTGAGGAAGTGTAGCTATTGTATTACTCCTGTGTAGCATTATTAGTACATGAAAGTAGCAATTTCCTTTAATAAATATACAATAATAGCATAATAATGGCATATGGGGAAAGATTTGTACTTTGATGATAAATGAGGAAAAACTAGATAAGGAGGTGTGAAAAGGAAGTGATTAATGGAAAATGGTAAGTAATAAAGGTATTAGATGGGTGTTGAAAGTATGCCAATTTAGGTTGTCAAAATTCTTACTCCAACACCTAGGTACTTTGTTATCTAGTGATTTCCTTACTGCAATCAGATTAGCAGCTCACAAAATGATAATACACCACATAAATATTCAACTCAATATCTTGCAGTGGGAGCATAAACTAGGAATCCAAGTCAAGTACACATGAACACCAGAATTTTTGGGTAAATACCCCTGGAAAACCCTGGAGGGAAAACTAGTGCTGAGAATGATTTTATTATGTTAAAATGAGGGCTCCCATAATAGGAATAAGGACCCACTGAGAGAAATACAACTGCAGACTAACCTGGCGAGGGCTGACTTGTTGTACAATCAATTTTGGCACATTTTTCTAAGCATCTGGTACTGTCTCTTCTGTGACCCATGGATATCCTTGACTTTCCCCATTGTGACCTACAGATGTCCTTGATTGTCTCCTCTATGGCCTGTGGATGTGTATTGAAAGCTTCGTACTCTCCAACACTCTCTTGTGGCTTCCTTCTTTTGAAACCCACCTATGTATTCCTATGTTCTCTCTTCTCCTTGACCTATATGATCTCTAGATGAAGGTCCTTCTTCACCTATCCAAGATCTTGAACCACATTCCTTCATGATCCAATACTCTATGTTGACTCCCTCAACACCTGTCAATTGTCTTTCTCCTTCACCCTAGCCTTGATTTTATAATCGTGAGTTACAATCTATTTCTAATCTTAAAAGTGATCTATGGTTGAGATTACTTCTCACACTCACTTTTAGATTTAGATTACATGTTGCATGCTCAGTACTTTTAGGATGTCTCATAAATAAATCAATTAACTAATTACATAATTAATTAATAAAAGCATTTTACTTTAGTAATTCCTTTAACTAAAGTAAATTCAAGAGTAGAAGGCTTTGGACAATTTCCACACATCTAGAAGAATAGACCTGTGCGAAAATACATGTTTGATGCTACCACTAACATAAACACTCCCTCTTAGTAAGGAAGGTATTCTGCACCACTCCAAGTCTATCCCTGAAGAATATTAACTTTCCTTTTTCCAAGGGCTTGGTCAAAATATCTACAACCTACTCATATGTGGAAACATATTGAAGCTTCACTGCTCCTTTTTGGATCCTATCCTGAATGAAGTGATATTTGATCTCAATATGCTTAGACCTATCATGGAATATTGGATTCTCATAGAGTTTGATACAACTTTGATTATCGCAGGATATCATGGTAGTCTCCAACTCCTGACCAACTAGACATGTAAATAGCTTGCGAAGCCAAATGGCTTCACAGCTAGCCTTAATCACTACCATATACTCTGCCTCTATTGAACTGAGTGCCACAAAAGTTTTCTTTCTACTAAACCAAGTGATTATTGTCGATCACGAGCTGAAGCAGCACCCCAAGGTGCTCTTTATGGCTACTGTGTTATCGCACAAGTTGTAGGTTGGAAAAATCCGAACCCAACCACCAAATGGTGACAACCTTGAGAACACCTACCCATTGTCACCTTAGGCAAGCATTCATGTCACTTTAGAGATGATATAATCACCTCAAGGGGGAAAATCTCAGTGACCCTTGGGGGAAATGATATGAAAAGTTAGATGTATGAATGGATGCCCGTAAAGGTCAAGTTACTAAGTGTGGAAAAGGTCTTGACAGAGGTCTTGATGGTATCCAAAGTTTTCCAAGAAGTAGTATACCTTGCAAATGTTGATTGTACCTGCCTGAGACACATAGAAAAAAAAATGAAGATACAAGCCCAAGTATATGATGGACAAGCAAGTTAAGATTGTTGTCCCTAATTGTAGCAGTTAGTAGAATTATATATCAACAATATAATCAATGACAATGGCTGCAAAAATTGCTTCAATAGACACAAGACTTTACGCAAGTATAGCTCTCAACAATGATGATATTAATGAGTAAGTTAGTTTAAACAATGAAGCAATGAGAGGTTTGTTTTAACAAAGATAATGAGCCCACAATGTTGTTGTTATATCATCAATAAACAATGTTGTTGTTATATCAACAGTAAACAATGCTACTTTATCAATGAAAATTATGTGAGATAGCAAGCACAATAACCTATGATTAAACTCACAATGATTAACCCAACTCTAGAGCATTTAAAGGTTGATTTTTTGCAAGTAAACAGTGAACATTATGACAACCTTATGTGTGTAACTTTAAATAGCTACAACAGAAAGAATACTTCAAAAAAATCAACAACCAAGTACATCATTCAACAGATCTTTTCAATACACGCAGATTTGACTATTTATTTGTTGATTTTGACGAAGTATAGGCAAAGTTATGGTTAAATGAGGGTTTGAAGAGTTGTTTTAGGACAACAGACCTAGTTTTATGACAGCATGGTTTCTACCCCACAAAAATTTCTCCCTATAGGGAAAAAGATGCCCCCTAGCAAGGAGAACACACTCAAGCAATCAGATCTCGGAAAGGACAATTTTTCATGTATCCCAATGCAACAATTTTATTTCTCCAATGCAAATTAAAAATGATTAGTGCCTTATTATTTTGTTGTGGAGTCAAATAATGTGATGACTAAGCTAAGTCCTTGGGGGTGTAAATCCTTTTACTCCCCAAGGCAAGCTAGGTCCACTAGGAAATGCTAAGAGGGTGTAATCCCTTTTACTTCTCTTAGAAAAACCTTATGCAACAATATGACTTTGGATGTATGAGATTGATCCACAAAGAACCTAGGGGTGTAAGCCCTTTTAGTCCCTAGGGTTTGTGAAATAAACAAAAGTGAAGTTGGAGGGTGTACGTCCTTGTCAGTCTCCAAGCAACCTTGAAATTAATGACCTTTCACAAGCAAATAAATGAATCTTGGGGAGGGTGTATGCCCTTATACTCCTCCAAGGATTCATGTACTAACAATTATGGAAGAAGCAATAATTTTAGACAATAAATGAAAATTTTCCTTACCAATTCCAAAAAACACGCAAGATCAAACCCTAAGTGACCAAGAAAATTCCATCCATAAGCATGAGAAAAATCCTCCAAGTGTAGCGCACCACTTTTATCCATAAATATCAAGAGAAACCATAACAATTTGCAAAAGAGAGATGAAATGCTCCAAGAGAGGCGAAAATTTCAGCTAAGTGTCCTTCTCCACAGGGGAGAGTTATATTCAAATGAGATACAAATGATCTCTATTTATAATAAAACTCTAAAACATAGTTTGTCCACATTCAAAGGGTAAAACATAAGATAAGGGGTCAATAACCCTTATCTTACCCCTTAAACTAAATAATAATATTTAATTTTCACTTTTGCACATTAGAAACCCTAAAATAAGATGGTGTTGCCCCTTTAGGGAGACGTTTTGGCACTAGGAGCAAGTCATTGGAGTTGGGGAAGCATGGCTAGGCCTCCAAAGGCCACTTGCCATCATCCAAGCCTCTTCTTCATGGTTTAAATCCTTCTTCCTTCAAAATGTTCCATGTGTCAATGAAAAATGCCTCAATCACCACAAACCCTAGTCCTAGGTGACGTCAAGCTTCAAGAAGTGATGTTTTACCTATCCTAGGTAATTCATTTAGCATGTGAGGGCTAGGTCATGTCTTTCAAGGTGTCTTCTAGGCCTCCAAAGGCAAATCATCATGATCCGGCATGTGGACCCTTGTCATCCAACCTGTGGGCTTCAAGCCCCATGGAAGCCTAAGCTAGGCTTGTTCCTCCAAACTTGTCCACCAAACGAGGTCCTGCAAAACAAATAGGCACGCCTTCCAAGGATATCAAGTCAAAAATATCATGGCAAGTGAAATCCACATCTAATAAACAAGGCACCTAAACATGTGCATCAAAACTACTTCATCAAATCAAATAAATGCTCCAAGACCCTATACAATTGATCAAGTTTTGGTATGGGAGGGGTGTCATAATATTCTATTGGGTAGACCAAAACCCTCAACTAGAGGATGCTCCCAAGGATGCCCCTTCAAGTTCATTTAGTGATGATGAGGTGGATAGGGGTTTTTACTTCATAAGTTGATGAGTTTCATGACATACAAGGGCTCGTATTATCTCATTTATGGGTGCATTTATAGAGGGTGTGCTACACCTTCTTCCTCAATGCAACCTTTTTCCAAGCCCATTTATTGTCCTTCATTAATTAGTCAATGATGCAAACATGTGTGCATTCCCAATAGTGAATCGATTAGCTTGGGGGGCAGTAACATAGTGTCACTTGAACAAAGAGGTCCACAAAGTGTCGTAGGGGTGACCATGTAAAGCGTTGTAACGCACTTGTGTTAGTATTATATTCAAGTGGGATATTTATTATCCATTTGATATTGTGCAAGTCTTCAATTATTTTAAGAGAATCAGTCCATTGTTCTCAAGACCTGTCTGGGCGAGCATCTAGAAGGTTTATATTTCAGGATCTTATCTTTTTCCAGCAACTATCCCCCTGGGCTTTCAACCCCTTCTTCCCATAAAATGAGGTACATTCCCTTATTAGGTCACTAAAGTCAAAGGGCCTAGAAGAGAGAAATGTGATGGTAATACAATGAGTGGAAAGTGGTAAGTATGGTCGGGAATGGTATGATAACCCCTAAAGGGACCCCCAGTTGCACCCCTTCCCAAAAAGTTGGCCACTTACTAGGAAATCTATGACACTCACCAAGGTGAAATAGGGGCAAAAGAATAATGTCCAAGAAGGCGTTCTATAATCAAAAGCAACTTGAATAAAATATGCTTAAATGCATCAAATATCAGGGTGATTACCTGCCACAATACCTGACTTGTACCGCATGGAACAAGACCCATCTACCTTCCAGAAGCTAGTTGGTGTGGTGGATGCGCTGACAATGGATCCAAACTGTGGTGATAGAGCGTGATTCCATATGTGCAAGTGGACAGTGTTAGTCATGTGGTCTCTCGACACTCCATATTTGCAACTTGAGGGCCTAAAGACATGATCTCCTTAGTTATCCCACAAAATGGTGATAACATACTGCACTGCCTTCCCAATCTGATTATGTATATCCCTGTAACTCTACTCCATATCCTCCAAGATATCTCAATCCATACTCCATTGTACCTCTCAAGTACTTGAGCACATGCTTTGATACGATCAAATGCACCTACCTTAGCTCTATCATGAACTGACTCAAGGTGTTCACAGCAAAACATATATCTGGTTTGGTGTTGACCAAATACATCAAGGACCATACCAACTGCCTGTATATCCTGGGATCCACCAACTCTGAATCAGAAGTGTCAATCTTCTTCAGATTGGTAATCATATGTGTAGCCATTGATTTGTAGTCCTTCATCTTGAATCTCCTCAAGATCTCTACTGCATACTTCCCTTGTCAAAGGAAGATCTCTCCTGATACCTGCCATACCTCTAACCCTAAGAAATAATGTATTGAGCCAATGTCCTTCATCTCAAACTCATTAGCCAAATCTGCTTTGCACCCTACAATAAGCTCCTCTGCACCTATGAGAAATAAATCGTCAACGTACAGAACCAAGATGAGAGGATCCTCTCCAACAAGTATGAAGTACAATTTAGGGTCCACCTCACTCTTGGTAAATCCTATACTCTGCAAGTATCCATCGATCCTGCAATACCACGCTCTGGGTGCCTGTTTGAGTCAGTACAAGGCTTTCTTAAGCCTACACACATGAGACTCCCTCCCATGTACCTCAAATCCCTGAGGTTGCTCTATGTATACTTCCTCCTCAATGATCTCATTGAGGAACATTATTTTCACACCCATCTGATGTATCCTCCACTTCATAATTGAAGCAATAGAAATAATAGCTTGAATAGAAGCATACCTGGCAACTGGAGAAAATGTCTCCTCATAGTCTACTCCTTCTTTCTAGGAGAACCCTCTCTCCACAAACCTCGCCTTGAACTTCTCTAGTATACCATCTACATCATGCTTGATCTTATAGAGCCACCTAGAACTCACAATTGTCTTCCCCTCCGGTCTCGTCACTATGTCCCAAACATCATTGCTCGTAATAGAGGTGCACTTATCTACCATGGCATCTCACCATACCTATTGATCTTATGCTTCCTCAAAACCGGAAGGCTCAAAATTAATGATGCTACTCATAAGCACCATATAGTTCAGAAACTTATTCGAAGGCCCGCGCTCTTTGACCACACTCCTAGGAGCCTCACCAACATCCATCAATGTCTATACTATCCATCTGGGTCTCTTGACAGGGCTAGAAGGGGATAACTCCTCCTCTCCACCTAAAGTCTTAATTGTTGATCGTTGCTCATCCTTTAGATCCTGTTGCTCCTTGTCCTTTGTCATTGTTGTTGACTCATGAGTACTCCTAGATGTTAAGTTATCCTCAAACTTCACATTTATGCTCACAATTATATTCCTCTGCGCTGGAATAAAGATCATATAAGCCTTTGAGGTCTCACTGTATCCCACAAATATACCCTTATGTCTTGAAGGCTCTATCTTTGAGCTCTTCTCCACTAGCACATGGATGTAAATTGGACAACCAAAGATCCTTAAATGTCCTATCTCTGGCTTCACCCCTGAGAATGCCTCCTCTGGAGTCTTGTCCCCCAATATCATGTGAGGACTCTTGTTCTACACATATGTCGTTGTATTACATGCCTCTACCCACAAAAACATAGGAAACTCCTAATTATGTATCATAGCCTTGGCTGAACTTATGACGGACCGATTATTTCTCTCTGCAACCCCATTCTGTTGAGGGTTGTATGAGACCGTCAACTCCCTTTTGATTCGTTCCTCCTTGTAGAAGTCCTTGAAGTCATTGGAGTTGTACTCTCCCCCATTATCCGACCTCGAGAACTTAATATTCTTCTTTGCTTGTTCTCCACCTGAGCCTTGAACTCTCTGAAGCAACTAAAGACCTCATCCTTAGTCTTCATAAAGAAGATCCAGGTTTTCCTGGAAAATCATCAATAAACGTCACATAGTATGATGATCCTTGTAATGATGTTATTGACATTAGCCCACTCACAGCTGAATGGATAAGATCCAATATCCTTTTGGACCTACTCTTGTTGCTTGGAAAAGAAGCCTTGACATTCTTTCCAAGTGCACACCCTCTACACACTCCATGCTACTCAACACCGAACTCTAAAATACCTGTAACAATCTCCCTCAAAATAGGCAATGCCCGAGAGTGTAGGTGTCCCAACCTCCCATGCCACAAATCACAAAGGTGTTCATTATTGTGTACCAAAGCCTAAACAAAATTTCCCTGCAACCTGTATAAAGTGCTCTCTCTAACCCCAACGACCACTGTGTTGTTTAGGCTAGCTTTCTCTTGACGTATGAGTACCTACCCTCTCTGAAAAGTGACGGTAAAACCCCTGTCCTCCATAGCTGAGACTGAAAGAAATTTTGTATTCAACCCTCGTACGTAAAGCACATCATGGGCATATAACGAACCTCCTTACTCAAACTGAAATGTAATTGTTCCCTCTCCCTTCACTGCATACCTGGCCAATATGTCATGCATGTTAGTTGTTATAACTAACATTAAATATTATATTTATATTAAAACCAATTTTGCCCAAGATTTTTCGGTTGGTTGTTTAGTTGAACTAGGCTTATTTAATGGGCACGAAAACTAATGCTCGGGACACAAAAATGCATGCCAAAGAGAGGTCCTGCATTGAATTTCATGACAAGTTCATAATTTTTCCTTGTTTTGCGTGCAAGAGGAGTCCCTCTTTTTAGGGTTGTATCGTTTTGCATGCCATTGAGTTCTTTGAGGGAAGTATAGAGTGTTTATACTCATTTTTCTCAAAATTTCAAGAGGAATTTGATGGTGATGATATTTTGTGTAAAAATGCTATGTATGAAAAGTATTAGTCCAATTTGTCATGTATGAGACCCATAGTCTCATTTTGCGTGCAAAAAGGGGTCTTTAAGCACCAGTTCAAAACACAGTCAAGTTTATACTCATTTTTCTCATAATTTCATGAGAAATTTAGTAATGACATTTGTTTCTGGGATTGAGTAGCGTAATTGAAGAGTGACATCAAATTTGACATTGTAAGCCCAATTATTGTAATTTTTGGCATTTTGAGAATTAATAGGAGCGGTCTATTTCTCTCCATTTTGGCACTTATTATATCCGCAAATTATATTCATCAGTTAATGAAGTTTTATGGATAAATAAGTGTTTTCACATGTTATTTGAAAATAGTCAAGTCAGTCTTCAATTTCTCAAATCTGATCAGATTTTTATGTGTACTTATGAACTAGTTGACATATAAATATTCTAGGGCTGAATTGGTATAAGAGTTTGTTGATATTTCGAATCAAGTTGGTATCATAACTCGTTTGATATTTTCAAATCATGTGGTATTAGAGCCAGGTTTTTAGGTTTATTTGCAAGTGAATGCTTACGAGGTCCAAGTCTAAGCGAGCTTAAGGCAAGCTTGCAAGTTATAATCCTAAAATTGGTTCAAGGGGCTTCACTTGAAGGAAAGAAATGGATCATGAATATGTTCTTTCTAAGGTTGATAATGAATTTTGAAGGATGTTTCTTGAGATAACAAATATGGTTAAGGAATTTTGGGAAGACCTAGAAAGACGAAGAGGAACTCCTAATCAAAATGAAGTTGGTCTATTGAAAACAATGGTAAAAGATTAAGGAGAAGGTGAAGAACCTCCAGGGTCTCCTTCATCCCAATCATCATCATCATCTTCTTCCGATGGAAGTGAACATTCTTCTCATAAGAGGAAGAAACATTCTAAGAAGTCTTCTCATTCTCATGATTTGTCTTTGTTAAAGCTAGATGTAAAGTTTGATTTTCCTACTTATGATGGAGAGTTGAATGCAAAGAAGTTGGATAATTGGGTCAAACAGATTGAAGTGTATTACATGGTGCAAAAAATCATAAAGGATAATTCAATGATATAGTTGGCTACTCTTCACCTGAGCGACACAACATTGATATGGTGGGAGAGTTAGACACAAGATGATCTTATTCAACATGGTAAAATCATATCTTCCTAGATTGAATTTGTTGTTGCATTAAGAAAGCAATTTTATCCATTATCTTGAATGTAAACATTAATGATTGCTTTGAAACATTTAAGACAAGAAAAAGGGAAAAATGTTAAAGCTTATACACATGAATTTAAGAAGAAGACATTTGTTGGACATATTGTCATTGATATGTTGTCATTGATGTCAACAGTTGATATCATTGTGAAATTATGATAAGTTGTTGTGATGAGTTGTTATAAATGAGGAATCTACCTAAATCTCAGGAGAAGCAACATATTAGATTACATGATATCAGAAGCAGATATCATTGGTTCATGCAAAGATCCTTGGTTCAGTTGGAATCCAAGTACAAAACCAAAAATCTCAGAAGGGAAAGCACATTGCAGAAACACGATTAGGATTGAAATCCCCACAATAAAACTACAAAAGAATCAAGGAAGAATCATGTCCACTGATGTAGATTTCGAGACAAAGTAGGACCGCCAGATCTGGGAGTTACAAGAGAAGGACCGTTGGAGGACTGGTCAACGATCAGATCAAGTCGTGACTGTTGGATACACAAGCGCTAGATCAAGGGCATGGATTGATTGTAGAGCATGAAGGGAGGATTAAACAACGTGTTAATTCCAATCCCGCAATTAGTCTAGACCATCGATCGTCACCCGCCAATAGATCTACGATTAGCATCAGTTCCACTACCAACAAGCAATTTCCATTGTGGAATTAGACGATATTTTTAAACGTTGTGCTAGTTGGGACCCCACAATCATCCCTAATCATTGATCTACTTCGGGAGCATTCTCGATTGTTGGATCAAGTTGAGTGGAAGGACATAGTAAGCCATAAAGAAGGACCATCAGATATGGAGAATACATGATGACCGTTAGATCTAGGAGGAGGATAATCCAGGTGGATATCGGTGGCCACCCACCTATTCCATTGGCTTGAAAAATAGTTTTCCACCTTGGCAGTTGTTCGGCAGTTTTTCGGGTTCCAAACTTTTGAGGCCATTTTGAGGCCCTAAACGACGTTTTTTGGGGATTTGGGGCCAGGTGATTGCCCGAAGCGTCGAAAGTCGAAGTTAACGCTAACCGTTGTTCTAATTCGGGAGCGTTTTCGAACGTTGATCAACTACAGAGGAAAGATAGAGTAAGCATAAATCACAAAGTAACGCTAACCGTAGATCTACTTCATGAGCATTCTCAGTCGATGATCAAGCATAATGGAAGGATAACATAAGTGGAGGTGTTAACCGACAGCAAGCGATCACCACCGATGTATGACTTATTCGGTAGGTAATCACTTCGGAGGAATTGCTACTCCAGAGTTCAAGAGCCACGAATAGCCGAAGTTCCGAAGTGAACGAGAACTGTTCATCGTGAGATTAAAATGTGACCGTCAATCTGGACAAGTGATCAAGCACTTATTTAACCTAGTGGCTAGTCACCACCTGCGGTCGTATGGAATAAATAAATAAGGGTGAAAGAAGAGGCAAAAATTAAATTAATAAGCCCGTGGTTCTACGCCTATGGTCATATGAAAATGGTTTGAAGGAAGCGCCTCATACAGATTTCATCTCTGTAATTTGATAGCGGATTAACACCATAATAATACAGAGAATAGGTGAAAAGATCGAATGTGATATGTTGACGAATTGAGCACACAGCAGAAGCATGAGAACGATATTATGAGTCAATCCATGTTTGTGATCAACTCATGAAGACAAAAGAATCGAAACACAGTTATGATTAAGAGAGTTAAATCATGAGCATTATGAATAAAGGATAAAAGGAAAAATGATATTATTTAAAGTTTAATATTATCATTTAAATGAAAAGGTACAATGGTTCAAATATCAAAAGACATAATGATTCAAATTCACACCAATTGGAAGACTATATAAACAAGAAAGAATGGTGAGAAGAAATGGATTATCCGAAAAATTCTGAAAAAAAAAAATTATATAATCTTAAAACTGATGTTGCAGTTGCAATAGGAGAGATTCATTTGGCACCAGGAAATTATATGCATATTAAAGTTCCTGTGGAGGCTTTTGACAATCTTGAGTACATAACTATGTGCACTCTAGAAGAGTTGGAGAAACTTCAACAAAAAGATATGTTGCTACTTCAACAGTTAGATCAATCTAACCATGAAGAGCATGAGCAAAAGATTCAGTTAGAAAAAAAAAAAAAAAAAGATCAAAAGATTGAAAACCGAAGTTACTAATCTAACATAAGAGATGGAAGAATTAAAGACACGTGACAATAAAAGAAAATAAGTACTAAAAGAAACAGAAGAATTGGTTAACAATCTAAAAACTCAACTTAAGGAAACTAAAGAAAGTAAAGAGGACCTAAAGATCCAATTAACTGGGAAAGAAAATTCTTACCACATGTTGGAATTGTAGAACATCAACTTCAAAAAGATAAATGAAAGTACTAATGCAGATCTAGTGACTCAAATTGAAGAAGCTAAGAAAGTGGAAGAAGCCTTGAAGATTCAGTTGACTAAAAAGGAAGAATTATGTCAAATGTTGAAGTTAGAAATAGTCAATCTCAAAAAGATGAATGAAAAGACAAATAAGATTGTCAATTTCTAGAATAGCTCAGCTATCCTAGATAAGATTTGGAAGAGCCAAAGATCAGTTGATGACAAAACTAGTCTTGGATGCAATAAGAAAGAAGACAATGACAAATGGAGCACCATTTACAAACATGAGAAAGGATCATCCTTCTCAAAAGGAAAATGTGCAATTACAAAACAATTACAAGTCATGAACTTTGTTAAGGAAGGAATCTATAGAATTAAAAAGGAAGAAGAAAATCAAATGACAGATCTCTCAAGCCAAAATAAAATCAAGAATGGAAACACCTTCAATGGCTATTGCTTTTCTTGTCATAGCTTTGGCCATAAAGAAATGGACTACAAGAAACTAGAGAAAAGATATACAAGAAAATCTAAAAACTCAATTAGATGTTGGAGATGCAATTTTGTTGGGCACGCAACAAAATTTTGTCATACAATGAGATGTTACAACTGTGATAGATTTGGGCACAAATCCCAAAACTGCAGGAGTTCAAAAAGTCAATCCTTAAAAAATTCATTCAAGTCAGTGACAACACCTGATAAAAGTTGGAAGAAGAAAGGAGATGGAAAATCTCCAAAAACACAATTAGAAAGAGAAGATCCAAAAAGCAAAATATCTCATAGAAAGATATGGGGAAGAAAATCTGAAGGAGAAAGCAAGAAAGATGATACTACACCTGGAAATGAAGAAATTAATAATAAGAACATGATGGGTGAAGGTCCTAAAAAAGAATGTGAAATTCAATATGAAATAAATCAAGCCCAAGAAAAGGAAGTGCCTATAGAAGAATATGGGACAATATCAAATTCTGATGATGTCATAATTTGTTAGCCAAAGAAAGAAAATACAAAAAGAAGTTTAAATTGGTTTCTACAAAATCAAAGGATTATGCCAAGAGTTTTTAAAATTAACATGTGGAAAATCTTGACTATCTATAGATTAGTGGTCAAAAGAAAAATCATTGGTAGGGTTAGTTGTAGAATACAAGAAGAGGAAAAATAAAGGTAACAGAGAAGTTCAACGAGTATCATTCAACAAAGATCAATTGATAACAAAATTGGTATTTAAATCAATTGGTATCATTCCTCAATTGATATTCCTGTGAAATATCAAAGAAGAATAAGAAGCAGATCAAAAAGATCAGTAAGATTCATACTCTTGTTCTATTTGACAAAGGAAAGTTAGTAAAAACTCAGGAGGAGTATTTTGGTTATTACATAAGAAAGTAATTAGATTAAGGCTTGAAATACTTGATCACTACAAATGGGTATCACTACAAGTTGGTATCAAGAAGACTACTTATTTGAACACAAATATTCCAATGGACTGAGATAAACAGTTAGTAAATTGACAGGGAAAGAGATCTTGTTAGGAAGAGCTACCCTTTCAGAAACAAAGGGGGAGAGTAGTCAGAGGCAGAGAGAGCATATTGACAGGGGGAGTCATTCAGTTATGGAAGGCAGAGCATGATTGCAGGGGGAGTTACCCAAGTTTGTATTTTGGTCAACAACATGCAGACAAACAAAGGTTGATCCTAAGGGGAGCAACCCTTTGCCATTGATGTCAAAGGGGGAGAGTAACTTCAGA
The DNA here is from genome assembly GCA_009831015.1 of Picea engelmannii. Lineage (NCBI taxonomy): Eukaryota > Viridiplantae > Streptophyta > Pinopsida > Pinales > Pinaceae > Picea > Picea engelmannii. The sequence continues at coordinate 106,019 of ML816427.1, read as the reverse complement.
GGAGAGAAGCATCATCACAGGGGGAGTTTGTGTATGAAGTTAGTGTGTTGCCCTCAATGACAAAGGGGGATATTGTTGGACATATTGTCATTGATATGTTGTCATTGATGTCAGCAGTGGATGTCATTGTGATATGATGATAAGTTGTTGTGATGAGTTGTTATAAATGAGGAATCTACCTAAAGCTCGGGAGAAGCAACGTATTAGATTAAACGAGATCAGAAGCAAAGATCCTTGGTTCATGCAGAGATCCTTGGTTCAGTTGGAATCCAAGTACAAAACCAAAAAGCTGAGAAGGGAAAGCGCATTGCAGAAACACGATCAGGATTGAAATCCCCACAATAAAACTACAAAAGAATCAAGGGAGAATCTTGTCCACTGATGTAGATTTTGGGACAAACCAGGACCATCAGATCTGGGAGTTACAATAGAAGGACCATTGGAGGACTGGTCAATGATCAAATCAAGTCGTGACTGTTGGATACACAAGTGCTAGATCAAGGGCAGGGATAGATTGCGAAGCATGAATGGAGGATTAAACAACGCGTTAATTCCAATCTCGTAATTAGTCTAGACCATCGATCGTCACCCGCCAATAGATCTACGGTTGGCATCAGTTCCACTACCAATGAGCAGTTTCCATTGCGGAACTCGACGATAGTTTTACATGCTAGTTGGGACCCCACAATCATCCCTAATCGTTGATCTACTCCGGGAGCACTCTCGACCGTTGGATCAAGTTGAGTGGAAGGACATAGTAAGCCATAAAGAAGGACCATCAGATCTAGAGAATACATGATGGTCGTTAGATCCGGGAGGAGGACATGTGCCACATCAGGAGATCCACGTTAGTAAGGACACGTGGCGCAATCTGATGATGACAAGTGTCAAGATGAAATTGGCATTTCAGGTACGTGTAAGTCACTAATCTAAGTGACACATGGCAACCACTCAGCCAGTTCCAAGTCAGCGAGTTACGTCACTTCGGGACTATGTACTTCGGGGGAAACCGATTTCTAACACTAGTAATTGCTCGACGCGTCGAAGGTCGAATTTAATGCTAACCGTTGATCTAATTCGGGAGCGTTCCCGACTATTGATCAAGTACAGTGGAAATATAGAGTAAGCATAAATCATGAAGTAACGCTAATCGTTGATTTATTTCAGGAGCATTCTCAACCAATGATCAAGCATAGTGGAAGGATAGCGTAAGTGGAGGTGTTAACCAACAACGAGTGGTCACCACCGTTGTATGACTTATTCGGTAGGTAATCACTTCGAAGGAATTGCTACTCCAGAGTTAAGGAGCCACGAATAACCGAAGTTCCGAAGTGAACGAGAATCGTTCATCATGAGATTAAAATGTGACCGTCGATCTTGACAACTGATCAAACACTTATTTAACCTAGCGCCTGGTCACCACCTGTCGTCATCTGGAATAAAGAAATAAGGGTGAAAGAAGAGGCATCGGTTAAATTAATAAGCCTGTGGTTCTATGCCTATGGTCATATGAAAATGGTTTGAAGGAAGCGCCTCATGTAGATTTCATCTCTGTAATTCGACAGTGGATTAACACCATAGTAATATAGAGAATAGGTGAAAAGATTGAATGTGATATGTCGACGAATTGAGCACACAACGGAAGCATGAGAATGATATAATGAGTTGATCCATGTCTGTGATCAACTCATGAAGACAAAAGAACTGACACACATTCATGATTAAGAGAGTTAAATCATGAGCATTATGAATCAAGGATAAAAGGAAAAATGATATTATTTAAAGTTTAATATTATCATTTAAATGAAAAGGTACAATGGTTCAAATATCAAAAGACATAATGATTCAAATTCACACCAATTGGAAGACTATATAAACAAGAAAGAATGGTGAGAAGAAATGTAGTTGAACTTGTTGAAGTATATATATTTATATATAATTGATTGAATGAAGGTTCATTCTATCAGGTTGGTGCATGTTTACAAGCTGGGTCTTGTATGAGGATTGGATTCCTCACATCTCAATTGGATCTGAGATCAACAAGATGGGACTTGTTATGAGGGTTTGATCCCTCATTTCTCAACTGGATCTGAGAACTACAAGCCGAGTCTTGTAACATAGAGTTGGGTCTCTCATAATTGTTTGAAGATGAAGATATTCAAAGATTGATCTTATGTATTCATTCAAGTTAAATAAATAAATAAAATATTTATTCTTTTATATATTGGTTGAGAAAATGAAATAAATATATGTTGTTCAGTTAATTTATGAGAAGTAGAAAATTGTCCAAAGTTTTGTGACATTGATTCACCCCCCCTCTAACTGTCAAGTGTCCTTTTCAACAACATTATTTTTGGGAATTCCATTACATACTCCTGAAACTCTTCTAAAGTATATTCGTGGTATGCACTCATATCTTCGCCATACTATATTGTGTTTAATCCTACTAATATTGGTGAAGTATCAGTTCAAGCTACTCATCTTGAAGCCAACAAAGGAAAATATGTTGAGGATGAGTTGGAGGAACCACATGAATTCGAAGAGTAGTTGAAGGGAAAAGGAAAGAGTAAGAAGACAACTGCAATGAAGAAGGATGAAGAGAAGAAGCCTAAGGGTAAAAAGAAGACCATGACTATCATTTAGGATCTTGAATCAAATTCTGAGGATGAAACTAAGGTTACGACTATGGGCATCAAAGGTAAATATTTTGTTGCAAGTTTTAGTTTTCGTACTTCTTTTGCAAAGTCTAATGTAATCCCTGATGGAAAGAAAATAAATGAACCGTTTTATTTACGAGTTATCTCAAAGCACACTAAAATTGATACACTTATTGGTAGTGGATCACAAGTGAATCTTATTTCATAGCAAGTTGTTCAGAATTTGGGATTGGAAATTAGGCCTCATCCAAGACCGTATCATTTGGGTTGGATTTGTAATAATGCTCAGGGACAAGTAACTAAGCAATGCAAGTTACAGTTTCCAGTTTCAATGATGAGGTAGAGTTAGACATGGTTCCACTTGACATTTGTGGGATGGTTTTGGGAAGTCCATACTTGTATGACAGGAAGGCCATTTTCTACAGGGAACGAAACATGTATCATATTTTCAACAATGGCATTGAGTTCATCGTGAGAGCTCATTAGATGAAGATGAATTTGACAATTGTCATTACAGGGCACATGTTAGTTAATACTAGTATCTAGGATCCAGATTTACAACCTATGGTTGAAAGCAAAACATGTCCTTTGGTTGATATTGTTCTTGTTAAGAAGGGAAAATATATTAATGGTTCATTCTCTTTCGCATCTGTATATTCAGTTTTGTTTTATAGTTTATTACTAATCAATGTAGTATAGTTGGCTACTGCAATACTGAATGACAGAGTTTGTGAATTTAAGGGAATGGTTAACTTGGTCAGCAATGTTGTTTCAGTCTTCATTATTGTTGTGACGAGTCAGGTGCTCGTTATCCGAGCAGGATGGATTGATGATACTAGACAAGTGAGGAGACAATATCCTCACTTCATTTCTGAATGATCCATACTTTTGGAGGTCCAAAAGTTCTTCAATGGGCAGGTGTGATCCAGAACGCTCAAAAGAGGTCCAGGAAGATCCAAAATGCCAAAAAATTGATCTTCTCAAATTCTTTTGAAAATGACCTCGTTCCATAGAGATCAACAATATCTTTCCAACGACGCAAAAATCGCCCCAAACGGAGTTCATATGCAAAAGTTATGACAAATCAAACTTTGGTCAAAACATAGAAAAAGTCAAAGGGGATGCCACGTGGCCTATCCGTATAGGTCATACAAATGGAAGATGACATCATGTTGACATCACTATGGTGATGTGGAAGCACAACAAGTGGCCATGTGTCACCTGGAAATGGCATTTTTGGGGGTCCATGTGGACCAATGAAAAAGTGCCACATTTCATCTGTACGATGATGTGTTAGGTATAGGTGACAGGTGACTGGATACTAAGGTGGAAGACAAGTGGACTAATGAAAGCATGACACGTGGAACAATACAAGAGTGTCACATGGCACTCTCCACTTGGCCAATAATGGCTAAGTGAGAATCAAAATTTGTTGGAGGACGAATGGAATAGAACCCGTGACCACAAGCCTCCTACCAATATGCCATGCATGTTAGTTGTTATAACTAACATTAAATATTATGTTTATATTAAAACCAAATTTTCCCAAGATTTTGGTTGGTGGTTTGGTTGACCTAGGCCTATTTAATGGGCACAAAAACCAATTCTCGAGACATGGAAATGTGTGCCAAAGAGAGGACCTTCATAGAATTTTGTGCCAAGTTCATAATTTTGCCTCATTTTGTGTGCAAGAGGTGTCCCTCTTTTGGGTTTGTCTCGTTTCACGTGCCATTGAGTTCTTTGAGGGAAGTATAGAGTGTTTATACTCGTTTTTCTCAAAATTTCGAGAGGAATTTGATGGTTGTCTATTTTTTTGTAAAAATGATATGTATGAAAAGTCTTAGTCCAATCTGTCATGTATGAGACCCATAGTATTGTTATGCATGCAAAAAGAGGTCTTTAAGAATCGGTTAAGAACATACTGAAGTTTATACTCATTTTTCTCAAAATTTCGTCAGTAATTCAATATTGTCCTCTGTTTCTAGGATTGAGCAACATAATTGAAGAGTGACGTCGAATTTGGCATTGTAAGCCCATTTATTGTATTTTTTGGCATTTTGAGAATTAATAAGAGCGATCTATTTCTCTCCATTTTGGAACTTATTATTTCTGCAACTTATATTCATCAGTTAATGAAGTTTTATGGATAAATAAGCATTTTCACATGTTATTTGCAAATAGTCAAGTCGATCTTCAATTTCTCGAATCTGGTGAGATGTTTATGTGTATTTATGAACTAATTTACATCTAAGGATTTCCAGGCTGAATTGGTATCAAAGTTTGTTGATATTTCGAATCAAGTTGGTATCACAACTCATTTGGTATTTTCAGATCATGTATACTCACTAGTGAATTTTGAAGCATAGACTTTAGATATCCAGGAAAAATGACTCAATTCTCCCTGACAACAACTCCAAAATGATATCACCATATCTAACATGTTTGCACAAAGCCTCTCACAAGGGGCGTGACAAGTGAAATATTGGAAGTATTTCCACTCACCTTAACAATCACTTCCTTGTTTTAGTGAAGGATGAATCCTACACAAGGGAGGTTTCCCTAGTAACCTCAAGGAATCCTATAGCAAGACAAAGTCAAGTCAAATCTTCCTATGTTAGCTACTCAAACATACCACTTATAGGTCAAGGTAATTAAGGTAAGTACAATGTGGTTAAATGAAGCAATTTCTAGATTTCTATATGTAAAGTATCTTGGCAATTAATGATGTTTACCAAGTAAAAAGAAGTCAAAGAGATGCCCCAAACACTACAAATTAAGATAAAATCTATGGTTATTGTAAAACTTGTATTGAAGATGATTATATTTAACAATATGTCCAGTTACAACAACATAAATAAAACAACCTTAAAACAAGTAAGAATGCAATAAACTAGGGCTAAAAATCATAAGTCAAACTAGGGTTTGATAGACAATCAATTGCTAAAATGTAAATGGAATGGAACAACCTTAAAAGATATAAGACATCCAACCCTGAAGGGATAAAAGTTACAACATCAATGCAATAAATAATGTCGAGATGTATCTCAAGGTGAAAGATGCCAATAAAACCCTAAACCTCAAGCTCAATGATGGTTGAAAATTGAGGGTAAATGCAACAAATCCTAATCTAACCCTAAGACAATAAAGGAACGGGTAAAATTAGGGTTTAGAACTTGGTAGAAGTGAGAAATACTATTGTTGTTTTACTCCTCTTGGGCATATGGGGTGAAAGTGTGATCTTTCTTGGGAAACACAGGAAATATTTGGGTAAAACCTAAAGTTGTCCACTACAAAATTTAAGGATTAATGAATAGAATGAAGGCTAAGGTAGTCCACTACAAACCCTATAAATCGTTCTATGCCTTTTGACAAGCTTGAGATGGATCTTGGATGAGAACTAGGGTAGTCCACTACAAACCCTAGAACTCTATCCTATATGAAAACACCTAGGGTAGTCCATTAAAAATCTTAGAAATTTTGCCCCATGTCCTTAAACAAGATTTAAACAAATGCTATCAAGGGAAAATAATCAAATTACAACAAAACCTGACTGTTTTGGCCCTTAGCTGAAGAGACCTTCTACCTGATTCACCTGCTGGAAACTCAGATCTGCACTAGATCTGCCCGCTGGTCCTTATATCTGGAAGATCTGCTTGTTGGTACCTCAAATCTGGTAGATCTTCCTGCTGATACCTTAGATCTACACTAGATCTGTCCACTGGTACCTAAACTTTGCACTAGATCTATTCGTTGGTACCTCATATATGCTAGATCTCCTCGTTGGTACCTTAGATCTACACTGGATCTGTCCACTACACTGGTACCTCAACTTTGCAATAGATCTAGCCGTTCGTACCTCATATCTTCCTACCCTTACCTCAGATATGTTAGATCTGCCTGCTGGTATCTCAGATATGCATTAGATCTATCCACTGGTACCTCAGATTTTCCCACTGGTAGGTAGATCTGCACTAGATGTTAGGGACCTAACCCCTCACGTAGGTAGAATAATATATTTTCATGTAATAAAGGTCAATATTAATAAGGCCTAGCAATAAGGAAGAATAAGTCCAATGTAAGAAGACTTAATAGAATCTTTCGCTTCTAGAAGAATCTTCCTCTATATGGTTATTTTGATAAACATATTTAGTATAAATAGGAGTCGAGGGTATGATAATTTTTGTCTTGGATATTATTGTAATAGAGCTCTGCTCTGCTGGAGGTTACCCCCTTGAAGAGGCAAGTGAACATTGCTCTCAGTAATCAAGTGCTCTTTCTGGTGTTATTCCGGTATCATTTTGGTATTATTGTGGTGTTGTTCTAGTTATATTGTTGTTCATCTACCATTTCTAGTTATTTATTTCTGTTATGCATACTTTTTTATATATGGAATATTACAAGTGGTGTCAGAGCACCTTCCTCGGCATAAAATTGTGGGTTATTTTTTTTTCTAAGGTAGAGACGTATTCCGACATCTTTAAGCTACATAAATCTGTCGTTACGTGCATAAACCCATCATCGAGGATTCATACATGCAGGAAATACAAGTGGTACTTAAGCGCACATCTGTTGGCCACCCTTGTAACCCCTGTTGGTACCCCTTTGAGTGGTAGCACATCAAACAACACATGTATATAGATCGACCTAGATCTCCTGAAGCCCTCCATAGATAGATCGATCGGTTGCCTGACTGCTATAGTGCCACCGAGAACAACACTCGGGAAGATACTCTCTAGTACCTGGGTAGTCGGGTAGTACAACTAAGGGCACGGTCTAGCCTCCTTAGTTGGTGCCCTCATATATTGGGTCGAGTATTACTGTTGGACCCCGCATGTATATCAGAGAGCTATAGCACAGGGCAAACCCTTGTCTGTAGAACCCTTGAATACCTAACCCTTGGGACGGAAACAAAAAACCCAACATACAAGATCTATTGCGGCACAACTGTGTCTCCTACATTCGAGTTGCAAAATTACTACACATTTCTTCCTATTAAGCATTTGGGCATTTCATCACTGCAATATTCTTCAGATCAGAGTATAACTCTACAAGAGTAAAAAAAATAGAAGTCTGGATCCTGTTGGCACCATTATTTGAGACCTATTCCGTTGGATTTCTCTCTTCCCCCTTATTGCAGTCATACCTATCATTTTTCAACAATTTTTTTTTTGGGGACCTGACCCCCTTCCAACACCCTTATTTGGGATTTACCCTATTGGATTCAACTTGTTTCCTTGATCGTTGTGATACACTTCACCCATAATCCATTTTTTGTGTGGTTCCACCGGCCCCTTTTCGTGTTCCCTCGTCATCATGGCCCATACCCATAGCCAAGACTTGGAAGCTCGCTTCACTACCTTACACTCTAATTTCACAGAAACCCAACAAGAAGTGCGACAACTCAGTGCCAATATTTCCACCATCAATTATAAGATGCATTCCTCCATCGTTGGCTCAATCGCGGAACTCAAACAAGACATTACTACCCAGCTTGAATCTGTCGCTACGACGATCTGCACTAAGCTGCATATCCCTATAGATCTTCCCTTATCTGACCCACCTTTGCATACTGAAGGTGAAACTTTCTCTCATTCCCATAATTTTCAGCCCCATCACTTTCAGCCTGACCTACGCCTTCTGCGTGTGGATGTGACAAAATATGATGGATCAGATCCCACTGTCTGGGTAACTTAAATGGAACATTATTTTTCTTTGTATGGCATTACAGATGAGTTGGCCAAACTACGGTATGGTGTTCTCCATCTAGATCAAGAACGTTGGCAATGGAGAAAAAATGTCCGCTAAGGGTATGTGGCTTGGACACACTTTGTGGCAGAGCTTTATGAACGCTTGGACACTGACACCAACCATTTAGGCCATTTGACAAAGTTGAAACAATCTCGCACAGTGGAAGACTTTATAACTGCTTTTGAGCGACTAGATTTTCGTACAGAGGGCATGTCTGATGCTTTTGTCCAAGAATGTTTTATCAGTGGCCTCAAGGATGAGATTCATGCTCATGTCCTCATGCCTCAGCCTCAGAGTTGGTTGGACGCTACTAAAAGAGCTAATAAAGCACACCAAGTTGTCTCTTCTCAAAACCACAAAGCCTCCTTTATTCCTCACACTAAACTAGTAACTCCCACTCCTCCTTCTACTCCTCTAAAGATCCAGAAATTGACCAGGGACGAAATGGCTGAACGACAACTCAAAGGCCTTTGTTATAATTGTGATGACAAATATTTTCCGGGACACAAGTGTAAGGAACAAAATCTTTTTATGGCCATCTTGGAGGATGTTTCGGAAGAGGATGTTGAGGCTCCCCTTGTATCTGTGTCACATGAACCCACTGACATAACCCCTCCCTCAGACCCTCCCGAAGTAGAACTGGTCATTTCCCTAAATTCTCTCACTGGCTTCTCTGCTACCCAAACCCTCAAGCTAATTGGTTACATCAAGCATAGGAAGGTCATCATTCTTGTTGATAGTGGAAGCACCCATAATTTTATTCATTGTTGCATTTCCCAAGAAACTAATAGCTATATATGTGTAGTCAATAATTTTCAAATCATGATTGCCAATGGTGGTTCCATGAAATGTGGAGGGTATTGTGAAAATGTGTGTCTCCAAATTGGTGAATACCATCTGAAATCTCATATGTTTGCTATCGACATGGGTAGTTGTGACATTGTGTTGGGTGTAGAATGGCTAAGGACTTTGGGTCCCATTCTCATGGATTTTAAGGAATTAACCATGCAATTCAACTAGGACGACCAACAATATAAGTTCCAAGGCATCACCGTTGGTTCCCCGGAGATCATTAGTTCCCATCGCATGGAAAAGTTGCTCAAAAAAGGTCATTCTGGCATTATTTCCCAACTTCATGCCATACAAGCCACTGAGACACCCTCTGTGCCGTAGGACCTCCAATCCGTCCTTTCTAAACATCAAGTGGTTTTTTCCACTTCCTAGGGTCTCCCTCCTTCCCGTGGTGTTCATGATCATTCCATTCCCCTTGTCCCAAGAAGCCTTCCTCCCAATATCTGTCCCTATTGTCATCCCTTTTCCCAAAAAATGAAATTGAGAATATGGTTCAAGAACTGCTCAACACAGGTGTTATCCGCCCTAGTACAAGCCCCTACTCTTCTCCTATGGTCATGGTCCTTAAGAAAGAGGGTTATTGGCACATGTGTCCTAACTTCCATGCCCTCAACAAACTCACCATTAAAGAAATATTTCCCATTCCTGTCATTGATGACCTCTTGGATGAATTGAGTGGCGCCCAGTTCTTTACTAAACTTGATCTTCTTTCGGGGTACCACCAGATCCGTATGAAAGAGGCAGACATTCCTAAAAATGCCTTTAGAACTCATGAGGACCATTATGAGTTTTTGGTCATGCCCTTTGGCTTGTGTAATGCTCCCTCCATTTTCCAAAGCCTCATAAATCACGTCTTCCGTCCTTTTCTCCGTCATTTTGTGTTAGTTTTCTTTGATGATGTCCTCATCTATAGCAAAACCTAGACAAACCATCTTGCTCATGTGGATCGAGTTCTCTATCTACTCTCTCAACACCAACTTTTCCTCAAACAATCTAAATGTGCTTTTGGTGCCTCAGAGGTCGAGTACTTGGGTCATCTTGTGGGCAAGGCCGACGTCAGAGTGGATCCTAAAAAGATTGAAGCTATGCAATATTGGCCTCACCCAAAGACTCTCAAAATCTTGCGGGGATTTCTGGGTTTAACAGGTTATTATCGCAAGTTTGTTAAGAATTATGGAAAGATTGTGACACCTCTCACTGCACTCCTTAAAAAGAATTCTTTCACTTGGACTCCAACAACTGCTCAGGCTTTTCAAACCTTGAAGATGGCCATGTGCACCACTCCAGTCCTGGCCCTTCCTGATTTCACAAAGACCTTTGTTCTGGAATGTGATGCTTCCAGGAAAGGAATTGGCGTTATCCTTATGCAAGAGGGTCGACCTTTGGCCTTTACCAGCAAACAACTGTCCAAGAGAAATTTTGGCAAATCAATCTATGAAAAGGAAATGTTGGCTACTCTGCATGCCGTGGATCTTTAGTGCCCTTATCTATTGGGGAAACACGTCCAAATTAAGACATATCATCAAAGCCTTAAGTATTTTATGACAACGCCTTTCCTCCCCTGAGCAACAAAAATGGGTGACTAAGCTCTTTGGATATGATTATTAGATCATTTACAAGAAAGGCAAAGACAATGTGGTTGCTTATGCACTTTCCTGAAAATATGAAGATGAAGGGTCCCTTTTTTCTCTCTCCTTCATTGTACCAGATTGACTCCAAGTTGTTCGCCAGGAATGGCTACATGATCCCAAAAGTTCGCATATGATACAACAATTGCAGTCCAATTCTCCAGTTTCCCCACAGTACTCTTGGCTCAATGAGGAGCTTCGATACAAAGGCCATTTGTATTTAAGTAAACAGTCAAAACTTAAATCCATGGTACTTTCTGAGCTTCATGCTACACCCATAGTTGGGCACTCCGGGTTTACCAAAACCTATGACAGGGTCAAACGTTCTTTTTTTCTGGGATGGTTTGAAACAGGACGTTCATAATTTTGTGGTTGAATGTGATGTGTGTCAACGCAACAAGGGTGAAATAGTCAAATCTTCGGGCACACTACAACCGCTTCTAATTCCACCTGCTATTTGGCGGGATATCTCTATGGATTTTATTGTAGGATTACCTAAATCAAGCAATAAATCAATCATTATGGTGGTAGTTGATTGTCTTTCCAAGTATGCTCATTTCTGTGCTCTTCAACACCCATTTACAACATCCAATGTGGCTCAACTTTTCATGGATCAGGTCTTCAAGCTTCATGGCATGCCGCATTCTATTGTTTCTGATCGCGACCCAACTTTCACCAGCAATTTTTGGCAAGAACTGTTCAAGCTACAAGGCACCCAATTGCATCTCAGCACAAGCTATCATCCCCAAACTGATGGCCAAACTGAAGTTGTCAACAAATGTTTGGAAACATATTTGAGGTGTTTTGCATCAGAAAGGCAACATCAGTGGGCTCAATGGTTACCACTAGTTGAATGGTGGTACAACACTTCGTACCATACAACTACCCACATGACTCCTTTTGAAGCGGTATATGGACAAAAGCCACCTTCAATTCTCTCATATTTGCTAGGTGTCTCGAAGGTCCAGGCGATTGACCAAACACTTATAGTTCGAGAGGCTATTCTTCGTACCCTCAAAGAGAATTTGGTCATGGCCCATAATCGCATGAAGCAACAAGCAGATCAAGGTCACTCTGAACATCAATTTGGAGAAGGGGATCAAGTGTTTCTTCCACTGCAACCTTACAAGAAAAATTCCCTCAAGGCTGACCATTGTCAGAAACTGGTGCCCAAATTTTATGGTCCTTATATGGTTCTCAAGCGTGTGGGACAGGTGGCCTATCAATTAGCTTTTCCCATTCATTATAAGCTCCATCCTGTTTTTCATGTTTCTTGCTTAAAGAAGGTGATTGGAACTAAGTGCCAAATCCAAACCACCCTTCTCGAGTTGGATGAAGAAGGCTCCATTTGGCTACAACCACAAGTAGTTTTGGACTAGCGTGAGCATCGTTTGCGTCAGCAAACCATCAAGGAAGTGTTAGTCCAGTGGAAAGATACAACTCCAACAGATGCCACTTGGGAACCAACTACCATTCTGCAACAATTTCCCCATCTCAAGCCTTGAGGACAAGGTTGTTTTTAAGGGGGAGGGTATGTTAGGGACCTAACCCCTCACATAGGTAGGAAAATATATTTTCATGTAATAAAGGTCAATATTAATGAGGCATAGCAATAAGGAAGAATAAGTCCAATGTAAGAAAACCTAATAGAAGCTTCCGCTTCTAGAAGGATCTTCCGCTAGATGGTTCTTTTGATAGACAAATTTAGTATAAATAAGAGTCAAGGGTATGAGAATTTTTGTCTTCGATATTATTGTAATAGAGCTCTGCTCTGCTGGAGGTTGCCCCCTTGAAGAGGTAAGTGAACATTGCTCTCAGTAATCAAGTGCTCTTTCTAGTGTTATTCTGGTATCATTTTGGTATTATTGTGGTGTTGTTCCAGTTATATTGTTGTTCATCTACCATTTCTAGCTATTTATTTATGCTCTGCATACTTTTTTATATCTGGAATATTACACTAGATATATATGTTGGTACCTCATATTTGCTAGATCCACCTGTTGGTACCTCATATCTGTTAGATCTCTCCGTTGGTACCTTAGATCTGCCTGTTGGCTACATGACCCCATAAATCTTACGATCTTTGTCTCCCTGCTGGATAGTATGGTCTCCATGAATTCCAGGCTATTGGGTTGTTCTTCCACTTGCTGCTACTACTTGTTCTCTCATCCTTCGGGTTGAGCAAAATTCCTTCTTTGCTCTGTGTGTGTCTCAACACACTGTGAGTCACTCTGTGTCCGTTTAAAATTCATTTTTTTCTCTCTATGTGAGTCACCGACTCTCAATATCTTCTCCTTTCACTTTGCCTTCCTTTTATAACATTGAGTTTTGACCAAATCCAACATAACCATTGATGACTAAGTCTCCATAACCCTAATCTCTCAATGAGATTAAGTCTAGATTAATGTTTGAGGTTCATCTAATTCACTAATGTAAATACTTTATAGTTTATTAAATTAATCACTCAATTAATAAAAGTCTATTCACTTTAATAATTAACTTTAATTAAAGTGAATTATAAAGGTTGAGA
>ML816427.1:61482-92504 GCA_009831015.1 Picea engelmannii | reverse complement strand
TTCCCTAGTAACCTCAAGGAATCCTATAGCAAGACAAAGTCAAGTCAAATCTTCCTATGTTAGCTACTCAAACATACCACTTATAGGTCAAGGTAATTAAGGTAAGTACAATGTGGTTAAATGAAGCAATTTCTAGATTTCTATATGTAAAGTATCTTGGCAATTAATGATGTTTACCAAGTAAAAAGAAGTCAAAGAGATGCCCCAAACACTACAAATTAAGATAAAATCTATGGTTATTGTAAAACTTGTATTGAAGATGATTATATTTAACAATATGTCCAGTTACAACAACATAAATAAAACAACCTTAAAACAAGTAAGAATGCAATAAACTAGGGCTAAAAATCATAAGTCAAACTAGGGTTTGATAGACAATCAATTGCTAAAATGTAAATGGAATGGAACAACCTTAAAAGATATAAGACATCCAACCCTGAAGGGATAAAAGTTACAACATCAATGCAATAAATAATGTCGAGATGTATCTCAAGGTGAAAGATGCCAATAAAACCCTAAACCTCAAGCTCAATGATGGTTGAAAATTGAGGGTAAATGCAACAAATCCTAATCTAACCCTAAGACAATAAAGGAACGGGTAAAATTAGGGTTTAGAACTTGGTAGAAGTGAGAAATACTATTGTTGTTTTACTCCTCTTGGGCATATGGGGTGAAAGTGTGATCTTTCTTGGGAAACACAGGAAATATTTGGGTAAAACCTAAAGTTGTCCACTACAAAATTTAAGGATTAATGAATAGAATGAAGGCTAAGGTAGTCCACTACAAACCCTATAAATCGTTCTATGCCTTTTGACAAGCTTGAGATGGATCTTGGATGAGAACTAGGGTAGTCCACTACAAACCCTAGAACTCTATCCTATATGAAAACACCTAGGGTAGTCCATTAAAAATCTTAGAAATTTTGCCCCATGTCCTTAAACAAGATTTAAACAAATGCTATCAAGGGAAAATAATCAAATTACAACAAAACCTGACTGTTTTGGCCCTTAGCTGAAGAGACCTTCTACCTGATTCACCTGCTGGAAACTCAGATCTGCACTAGATCTGCCCGCTGGTCCTTATATCTGGAAGATCTGCTTGTTGGTACCTCAAATCTGGTAGATCTTCCTGCTGATACCTTAGATCTACACTAGATCTGTCCACTGGTACCTAAACTTTGCACTAGATCTATTCGTTGGTACCTCATATATGCTAGATCTCCTCGTTGGTACCTTAGATCTACACTGGATCTGTCCACTACACTGGTACCTCAACTTTGCAATAGATCTAGCCGTTCGTACCTCATATCTTCCTACCCTTACCTCAGATATGTTAGATCTGCCTGCTGGTATCTCAGATATGCATTAGATCTATCCACTGGTACCTCAGATTTTCCCACTGGTAGGTAGATCTGCACTAGATGTTAGGGACCTAACCCCTCACGTAGGTAGAATAATATATTTTCATGTAATAAAGGTCAATATTAATAAGGCCTAGCAATAAGGAAGAATAAGTCCAATGTAAGAAGACTTAATAGAATCTTTCGCTTCTAGAAGAATCTTCCTCTATATGGTTATTTTGATAAACATATTTAGTATAAATAGGAGTCGAGGGTATGATAATTTTTGTCTTGGATATTATTGTAATAGAGCTCTGCTCTGCTGGAGGTTACCCCCTTGAAGAGGCAAGTGAACATTGCTCTCAGTAATCAAGTGCTCTTTCTGGTGTTATTCCGGTATCATTTTGGTATTATTGTGGTGTTGTTCTAGTTATATTGTTGTTCATCTACCATTTCTAGTTATTTATTTCTGTTATGCATACTTTTTTATATATGGAATATTACAAGTGGTGTCAGAGCACCTTCCTCGGCATAAAATTGTGGGTTATTTTTTTTTCTAAGGTAGAGACGTATTCCGACATCTTTAAGCTACATAAATCTGTCGTTACGTGCATAAACCCATCATCGAGGATTCATACATGCAGGAAATACAAGTGGTACTTAAGCGCACATCTGTTGGCCACCCTTGTAACCCCTGTTGGTACCCCTTTGAGTGGTAGCACATCAAACAACACATGTATATAGATCGACCTAGATCTCCTGAAGCCCTCCATAGATAGATCGATCGGTTGCCTGACTGCTATAGTGCCACCGAGAACAACACTCGGGAAGATACTCTCTAGTACCTGGGTAGTCGGGTAGTACAACTAAGGGCACGGTCTAGCCTCCTTAGTTGGTGCCCTCATATATTGGGTCGAGTATTACTGTTGGACCCCGCATGTATATCAGAGAGCTATAGCACAGGGCAAACCCTTGTCTGTAGAACCCTTGAATACCTAACCCTTGGGACGGAAACAAAAAACCCAACATACAAGATCTATTGCGGCACAACTGTGTCTCCTACATTCGAGTTGCAAAATTACTACACATTTCTTCCTATTAAGCATTTGGGCATTTCATCACTGCAATATTCTTCAGATCAGAGTATAACTCTACAAGAGTAAAAAAAATAGAAGTCTGGATCCTGTTGGCACCATTATTTGAGACCTATTCCGTTGGATTTCTCTCTTCCCCCTTATTGCAGTCATACCTATCATTTTTCAACAATTTTTTTTTTGGGGACCTGACCCCCTTCCAACACCCTTATTTGGGATTTACCCTATTGGATTCAACTTGTTTCCTTGATCGTTGTGATACACTTCACCCATAATCCATTTTTTGTGTGGTTCCACCGGCCCCTTTTCGTGTTCCCTCGTCATCATGGCCCATACCCATAGCCAAGACTTGGAAGCTCGCTTCACTACCTTACACTCTAATTTCACAGAAACCCAACAAGAAGTGCGACAACTCAGTGCCAATATTTCCACCATCAATTATAAGATGCATTCCTCCATCGTTGGCTCAATCGCGGAACTCAAACAAGACATTACTACCCAGCTTGAATCTGTCGCTACGACGATCTGCACTAAGCTGCATATCCCTATAGATCTTCCCTTATCTGACCCACCTTTGCATACTGAAGGTGAAACTTTCTCTCATTCCCATAATTTTCAGCCCCATCACTTTCAGCCTGACCTACGCCTTCTGCGTGTGGATGTGACAAAATATGATGGATCAGATCCCACTGTCTGGGTAACTTAAATGGAACATTATTTTTCTTTGTATGGCATTACAGATGAGTTGGCCAAACTACGGTATGGTGTTCTCCATCTAGATCAAGAACGTTGGCAATGGAGAAAAAATGTCCGCTAAGGGTATGTGGCTTGGACACACTTTGTGGCAGAGCTTTATGAACGCTTGGACACTGACACCAACCATTTAGGCCATTTGACAAAGTTGAAACAATCTCGCACAGTGGAAGACTTTATAACTGCTTTTGAGCGACTAGATTTTCGTACAGAGGGCATGTCTGATGCTTTTGTCCAAGAATGTTTTATCAGTGGCCTCAAGGATGAGATTCATGCTCATGTCCTCATGCCTCAGCCTCAGAGTTGGTTGGACGCTACTAAAAGAGCTAATAAAGCACACCAAGTTGTCTCTTCTCAAAACCACAAAGCCTCCTTTATTCCTCACACTAAACTAGTAACTCCCACTCCTCCTTCTACTCCTCTAAAGATCCAGAAATTGACCAGGGACGAAATGGCTGAACGACAACTCAAAGGCCTTTGTTATAATTGTGATGACAAATATTTTCCGGGACACAAGTGTAAGGAACAAAATCTTTTTATGGCCATCTTGGAGGATGTTTCGGAAGAGGATGTTGAGGCTCCCCTTGTATCTGTGTCACATGAACCCACTGACATAACCCCTCCCTCAGACCCTCCCGAAGTAGAACTGGTCATTTCCCTAAATTCTCTCACTGGCTTCTCTGCTACCCAAACCCTCAAGCTAATTGGTTACATCAAGCATAGGAAGGTCATCATTCTTGTTGATAGTGGAAGCACCCATAATTTTATTCATTGTTGCATTTCCCAAGAAACTAATAGCTATATATGTGTAGTCAATAATTTTCAAATCATGATTGCCAATGGTGGTTCCATGAAATGTGGAGGGTATTGTGAAAATGTGTGTCTCCAAATTGGTGAATACCATCTGAAATCTCATATGTTTGCTATCGACATGGGTAGTTGTGACATTGTGTTGGGTGTAGAATGGCTAAGGACTTTGGGTCCCATTCTCATGGATTTTAAGGAATTAACCATGCAATTCAACTAGGACGACCAACAATATAAGTTCCAAGGCATCACCGTTGGTTCCCCGGAGATCATTAGTTCCCATCGCATGGAAAAGTTGCTCAAAAAAGGTCATTCTGGCATTATTTCCCAACTTCATGCCATACAAGCCACTGAGACACCCTCTGTGCCGTAGGACCTCCAATCCGTCCTTTCTAAACATCAAGTGGTTTTTTCCACTTCCTAGGGTCTCCCTCCTTCCCGTGGTGTTCATGATCATTCCATTCCCCTTGTCCCAAGAAGCCTTCCTCCCAATATCTGTCCCTATTGTCATCCCTTTTCCCAAAAAATGAAATTGAGAATATGGTTCAAGAACTGCTCAACACAGGTGTTATCCGCCCTAGTACAAGCCCCTACTCTTCTCCTATGGTCATGGTCCTTAAGAAAGAGGGTTATTGGCACATGTGTCCTAACTTCCATGCCCTCAACAAACTCACCATTAAAGAAATATTTCCCATTCCTGTCATTGATGACCTCTTGGATGAATTGAGTGGCGCCCAGTTCTTTACTAAACTTGATCTTCTTTCGGGGTACCACCAGATCCGTATGAAAGAGGCAGACATTCCTAAAAATGCCTTTAGAACTCATGAGGACCATTATGAGTTTTTGGTCATGCCCTTTGGCTTGTGTAATGCTCCCTCCATTTTCCAAAGCCTCATAAATCACGTCTTCCGTCCTTTTCTCCGTCATTTTGTGTTAGTTTTCTTTGATGATGTCCTCATCTATAGCAAAACCTAGACAAACCATCTTGCTCATGTGGATCGAGTTCTCTATCTACTCTCTCAACACCAACTTTTCCTCAAACAATCTAAATGTGCTTTTGGTGCCTCAGAGGTCGAGTACTTGGGTCATCTTGTGGGCAAGGCCGACGTCAGAGTGGATCCTAAAAAGATTGAAGCTATGCAATATTGGCCTCACCCAAAGACTCTCAAAATCTTGCGGGGATTTCTGGGTTTAACAGGTTATTATCGCAAGTTTGTTAAGAATTATGGAAAGATTGTGACACCTCTCACTGCACTCCTTAAAAAGAATTCTTTCACTTGGACTCCAACAACTGCTCAGGCTTTTCAAACCTTGAAGATGGCCATGTGCACCACTCCAGTCCTGGCCCTTCCTGATTTCACAAAGACCTTTGTTCTGGAATGTGATGCTTCCAGGAAAGGAATTGGCGTTATCCTTATGCAAGAGGGTCGACCTTTGGCCTTTACCAGCAAACAACTGTCCAAGAGAAATTTTGGCAAATCAATCTATGAAAAGGAAATGTTGGCTACTCTGCATGCCGTGGATCTTTAGTGCCCTTATCTATTGGGGAAACACGTCCAAATTAAGACATATCATCAAAGCCTTAAGTATTTTATGACAACGCCTTTCCTCCCCTGAGCAACAAAAATGGGTGACTAAGCTCTTTGGATATGATTATTAGATCATTTACAAGAAAGGCAAAGACAATGTGGTTGCTTATGCACTTTCCTGAAAATATGAAGATGAAGGGTCCCTTTTTTCTCTCTCCTTCATTGTACCAGATTGACTCCAAGTTGTTCGCCAGGAATGGCTACATGATCCCAAAAGTTCGCATATGATACAACAATTGCAGTCCAATTCTCCAGTTTCCCCACAGTACTCTTGGCTCAATGAGGAGCTTCGATACAAAGGCCATTTGTATTTAAGTAAACAGTCAAAACTTAAATCCATGGTACTTTCTGAGCTTCATGCTACACCCATAGTTGGGCACTCCGGGTTTACCAAAACCTATGACAGGGTCAAACGTTCTTTTTTTCTGGGATGGTTTGAAACAGGACGTTCATAATTTTGTGGTTGAATGTGATGTGTGTCAACGCAACAAGGGTGAAATAGTCAAATCTTCGGGCACACTACAACCGCTTCTAATTCCACCTGCTATTTGGCGGGATATCTCTATGGATTTTATTGTAGGATTACCTAAATCAAGCAATAAATCAATCATTATGGTGGTAGTTGATTGTCTTTCCAAGTATGCTCATTTCTGTGCTCTTCAACACCCATTTACAACATCCAATGTGGCTCAACTTTTCATGGATCAGGTCTTCAAGCTTCATGGCATGCCGCATTCTATTGTTTCTGATCGCGACCCAACTTTCACCAGCAATTTTTGGCAAGAACTGTTCAAGCTACAAGGCACCCAATTGCATCTCAGCACAAGCTATCATCCCCAAACTGATGGCCAAACTGAAGTTGTCAACAAATGTTTGGAAACATATTTGAGGTGTTTTGCATCAGAAAGGCAACATCAGTGGGCTCAATGGTTACCACTAGTTGAATGGTGGTACAACACTTCGTACCATACAACTACCCACATGACTCCTTTTGAAGCGGTATATGGACAAAAGCCACCTTCAATTCTCTCATATTTGCTAGGTGTCTCGAAGGTCCAGGCGATTGACCAAACACTTATAGTTCGAGAGGCTATTCTTCGTACCCTCAAAGAGAATTTGGTCATGGCCCATAATCGCATGAAGCAACAAGCAGATCAAGGTCACTCTGAACATCAATTTGGAGAAGGGGATCAAGTGTTTCTTCCACTGCAACCTTACAAGAAAAATTCCCTCAAGGCTGACCATTGTCAGAAACTGGTGCCCAAATTTTATGGTCCTTATATGGTTCTCAAGCGTGTGGGACAGGTGGCCTATCAATTAGCTTTTCCCATTCATTATAAGCTCCATCCTGTTTTTCATGTTTCTTGCTTAAAGAAGGTGATTGGAACTAAGTGCCAAATCCAAACCACCCTTCTCGAGTTGGATGAAGAAGGCTCCATTTGGCTACAACCACAAGTAGTTTTGGACTAGCGTGAGCATCGTTTGCGTCAGCAAACCATCAAGGAAGTGTTAGTCCAGTGGAAAGATACAACTCCAACAGATGCCACTTGGGAACCAACTACCATTCTGCAACAATTTCCCCATCTCAAGCCTTGAGGACAAGGTTGTTTTTAAGGGGGAGGGTATGTTAGGGACCTAACCCCTCACATAGGTAGGAAAATATATTTTCATGTAATAAAGGTCAATATTAATGAGGCATAGCAATAAGGAAGAATAAGTCCAATGTAAGAAAACCTAATAGAAGCTTCCGCTTCTAGAAGGATCTTCCGCTAGATGGTTCTTTTGATAGACAAATTTAGTATAAATAAGAGTCAAGGGTATGAGAATTTTTGTCTTCGATATTATTGTAATAGAGCTCTGCTCTGCTGGAGGTTGCCCCCTTGAAGAGGTAAGTGAACATTGCTCTCAGTAATCAAGTGCTCTTTCTAGTGTTATTCTGGTATCATTTTGGTATTATTGTGGTGTTGTTCCAGTTATATTGTTGTTCATCTACCATTTCTAGCTATTTATTTATGCTCTGCATACTTTTTTATATCTGGAATATTACACTAGATATATATGTTGGTACCTCATATTTGCTAGATCCACCTGTTGGTACCTCATATCTGTTAGATCTCTCCGTTGGTACCTTAGATCTGCCTGTTGGCTACATGACCCCATAAATCTTACGATCTTTGTCTCCCTGCTGGATAGTATGGTCTCCATGAATTCCAGGCTATTGGGTTGTTCTTCCACTTGCTGCTACTACTTGTTCTCTCATCCTTCGGGTTGAGCAAAATTCCTTCTTTGCTCTGTGTGTGTCTCAACACACTGTGAGTCACTCTGTGTCCGTTTAAAATTCATTTTTTTCTCTCTATGTGAGTCACCGACTCTCAATATCTTCTCCTTTCACTTTGCCTTCCTTTTATAACATTGAGTTTTGACCAAATCCAACATAACCATTGATGACTAAGTCTCCATAACCCTAATCTCTCAATGAGATTAAGTCTAGATTAATGTTTGAGGTTCATCTAATTCACTAATGTAAATACTTTATAGTTTATTAAATTAATCACTCAATTAATAAAAGTCTATTCACTTTAATAATTAACTTTAATTAAAGTGAATTATAAAGGTTGAGAAGGAATTTGGGACGACTTCCACACATCAAACACTAGACTTGTGCAAAAATTCCTCTTGGATGCTAAGACATCAACATTCCTTGCCTTTAGTATTCACCAACACCTCCTTAGGAGACATTGCACCTTCAAAGCCATGCACCAATGATCTTAGATGACACCTCCATATGCAATGATATCCCTTACATCAAATTTATCTTAACTCTTTGCTATATCCCTTTCCTCTCGATTATTCTTGTCCGCTTTTCATGATTACCAGGATGTAAACAATCACTAACTTGGCTATCCATATTAAGGAGGGCTTAGAGACATATCCCTCGACTCTATTGTTTATCTCCCCCAATATTATTTGTACCAAGTTACTTCCATCTGTAATGCCAAGTCTTTTGATTATACTACCTAACCAATTATGAGCATTTAGTTTTTATCCAATCATGACAATCTCATTCACAATGCATCATTTTTTAGGTACAATTAACAAAAACTTAATTATTTTATTTTATGAATTATTAAATATTAATTTCATTAGTCAATGGTTGTTTGGTTGCTTGTTAGGTCTGTAAAAGTGCTTTTAGTGCCCCATCAAATGACATGTTCTCTATGTGTACTTGTGTTTGCAACAATACTATCCAATAAATTGTTGTCAACTTATGCTCATGCTTGTGATTATAGTTGAATTAGGTACAAGCCTTGGATGACACATTGAAATACCAAACAACCAAAGGATCCATCTAAGAGGCAGTAAACGTTAATCCTTTTAATTAGGTACAATAAACCTCTACGTTCAAAATTTAGAAGTAAAAATAAAAGGACGCGGAGGTTACCCTCGAGTCGTTGAAGAACACAAGAATACGGAGACAGTAATCGTGTCCCCTGTTTTTCCCAGACTCGAATCAAAACAAGCTTTGTATTTGTTGTGAAATTCATGGGTTTGATGGCGAATCGATGTGGCAGAGCCGTACAGCTCACCCTCAGATGCTGGAGGTCTCATTCCGCCATCTCCTCCTCGTCCACCGTTTCCCACGGCGGACGCTCAACAGGCAATTCCAGCTGGAGGAATGGATACGCCATTACTGCCGTGGGTTCAATTCTCGGCGCAGCCACATGTTGCTTCTCCGAGGTCTGCATTTTCTCTTTCTCCCCATGCAAGACATTTGCCAAGCCCAACTATCATAATTTTGAAACTTAATTTCTTGGCCCTTATTTATTTTTTGAGATGCAGAAGTGACAATGGTGCATGGAACTTGTCAATTTTGTTATCAGCAAGAACAATACGAAGTCAACGTATTTGGAAACAAAACTACAATTTTTAGCATCCATTCTCGAACGATTTCAAAAATAGGGATTATTATGAAAGCTAGAAGTCCGTCGGATAGACGGACTGCTAGGGCCCTCAGCATTCCTGTGTCGCTCTTGTTTGTTTCCCGTTGAAATAATTGCTGTTTTTTCGTTTATATTATTTTCTGCCCGTAGCAATAGACTTGCATTTATTGTTTTTTTCTGAGGAAATTTGGCGGGGAAATCCAAGGGATGCTTCTCCACATCCATGGATGACATCCTTAGTAAACCCATTGGTGTAGATTTGTGTGCTTCATGCAAGGGGATTTGAACTGGGTTTCTGTTGGCATGAAACTAGCCAAATGCCCAACAACATTGGTGACCACTGGTTGAGCTAACGCCTTGGGCATAAAAATTTGAAAGACATGGGGGTGGACTTTGCTCCACCTATGTGTACAGGTTGCGAGATCATTTAATATAATCTTTCTAGGTGAAACCATACATTCAACCACTACCTCAAGGTGACCCCATGGCTCTAGGAGGTAACCCTATGACTCTACAAAAAATCCTCACCGGATTTGAACCTGGTCCACTGGTGGAAAACTTCTCGCTCTTCACCAATGATCCAACTCCTTTGGGCTTAAAATTTGAAAGACATGCGGGTGGGCTTTGATCCACTTATTTGTGAATTGGTCACGAGATCATTTAATACAATCTCTTTGGGTGCAACCACACATTCGACCACTACCTCAAGGTGACCCCATGGCATATATATATATATATATATATTATTCAAGGAAAACCTCACGGGGGAAGTCCAGTGGATGCTTCCCCACCTTCATGGATGGCATCCTTAATAATCTTGTTGGTGTAGACTAGTGACATCTCACATAGGGTGATTCAAATCAGGCACTTGATGGCACGAAACTAGCCAAATTCCCAGCAACATTGGCGACAACCGGTTGAGCTAACCCCTTGGGATTATATATGTGTGTGTGTGTGTGTATCCAAGAAAACATATCAACATCTTTCTTTCAAGAAGAAATGATGATATTACATTTTACAAGTATCTGAGGACACAAAACCACTTAGGCCTTGCTTGCACTACTTGACCAGAAAGTTCAGATTTGTATCAGTTCATAAATTCGGGATTTATAAAAACATCACCGAAACATCTTATACATCATAGAGCATAGTTAAAAAAGCTAAAAGCCAAAGAACAAATGGAAGTAAAATAACGATATAATCTTCTACAACAAGTCAGAAGACCATAATCCAAATAGCTCCCAATCTATAAAGATCTATCAATTTTGCCATATGATATCCTCCAAAAAAATCTAAACAAACATCTATTTCTAAGGTAGAGAAGATGTGTCCTCATCTTTAATCTTAGTTAGTTCAAGGACACCTTCTTCGCCATTCATTGTGTTCTTGGACAACTCATTTGCTAAAACATTAAGCTCATGGAAGATATGACTGCATTTGAAGAAGGTAAACCTACATACTTGTTCTCTTATTTGGGTAACAAGATGGGATAAATTAATGTTGTGGTTCTGACAAATTTCATTTGGCCATTCGATCACAAGTCTGAAATCTCCATAAATTTGCAACTTAGTGATGCCTTTGTCCACAGTGATTCCAATCATAATTGACATTACCTCGATATTTGCCATATTTTTGTTGCCCCTCCCTAGGCCATAGGTGAAGGAAAACCTTTGACAAGAAAAAAAGTCCACCATTGTGACACAAGCTTGGTTTCCCCTCGAAGCTCCATTGAAGAAACCCCATGGTTATCTTTTGTCTATCTTTGATGGAGGGATTTGTCTAGGCGCTTTAGTCTTCACTATGTTCTTGAGCCCTTCATATGCAAATTGAATTTTATAAAATAATTGTAATGGTGTGAGGGATTGTTCATGAAAAATGCATCATTCCTCGCCAACCAAATTTCCCAACATATTGTCAAAGGGAGTGCTTAATTTTTACTATTAACTTGTCATCCATTCACCTTCTGTAAAGCATTGTCCATTGTTTCACCTTTCCATATTCCATTCCCATTTGAAAGTACTTTTGATGCTGACCAACCTCTTTAATAGAATGGAAACCAATCAATAGATGGTAGGTAGTCTCACCACAATTTTTGCACAGAGCACATATAGTTGGACTTTGCCATCCTCTCCTTAGTAAAACCTCTCAATTGAGAACCTTATTGGACAATCATTACCAATAAATTGTCAAGTTTTAAGAGGGGCTCTAATCTTCCAAAGCTTGGAACACCACCATTTGCCTCATCCTCTTGCCCTTCCATAAACATTGTTGTGTAACCAAGACAAGCAATGTATCTACTGTTGATGTTTGTAGCATCGGACAAGTACTTCCACACAGGTCTAAGTGTTTAGACACGTGGAAGTCGTACAAAGTCTTCAACCTTAGTAATTAATTTTAATTAAAGGATTTTTTTTTTTGTAAGCTAAAATTTGTATTACCTCATAAACTTAGTCCATACATAAGCTAGGGAACCTGGTGCATGGCTTGCCATTAACGGAAACCAGAGCTAGCACCTAGGTCCTTTGAAAGTGTTCAAAATTGCCCGATGAGCAACTATCAAAATGACTAAAGGTGTAAGGAGCTTACATAAGCTGTCTAAAGACATGCACGGTCTAAAGCTTGTCAAAATTAAAATTAAACCATACATTGAAAATTAAGGGCATTGCCTAGAAATTTAAATATCTTTAGTACTAGAAGCAGGCGGCCTCCACTTTGAAGCGAAGGAGAAAGGCTAGTGACAGATTGGACACTGAGAATGAGCAAGCTTGCTTGAAAGGGAGTCGAGGAGAGCATCCATCCGTCTGTTTATGTTTTCCTAGCGAAAATGTTGATAAGAGACGACCTCGTGCAATTCAAAGAGGAGCCGGAGCTGTTCATCCGCTAAACGTCGCAGAGAGTAGTCTTCCATGCAAGAAGGACTCACAGGGGGGGTGGCCTAGTGGATTGCCTGAACTGGAGCTGGGTTTGCCAGAGATATCTCTTCCATAACTGGGAATCCCCAGTGCCCCTCAGGGGGATCCCATTTTGTTCGTTCCCTAGGGTTTGGTGCTGGAGCATTGTCTCTGTGCTGTGAAAGCCCTGCTTGGAAGTCCCCACCACAGATGGAGGGTCATGAGCCTCCACATTGTTGTTGCCTGCTCTCGAGTTTATCTCTGTAGAGGGCTGACGGGATGATGAAGACTGTAGAGAAGGATTTGAGTGACGACCCTGAATGGCTAGGTAGCTGTAGTAAGCTGGACTGCGCTTACCTTTGCCTCTTTCTCTCGACATGGCGGTTAATAAGGAGCGGATGACAGGGTGATAAACACAAAGGCAAATGGAAGGGATGGCCAAGCTAAAATGCATAGAGCAAGAGAGAGGGACAAGGAGCCAAAAGACTTGGATTTCGTCGGGAATGGGAGGGGAAATAAAACACCGCACCATTAAATGTGCCATTAAGATGACAAGAACGCCCATTAAAGACCTGGTACTGCATTGACTAGAGGAGCGCGTCCGCCGAACCAACAAAGTAACATTCCCCATGGGCCGAGAGCTGTTGCTAAGTGTGCGAGTGTTAATGCCGTGCATTGGAAGAAGGTTTAGTGGAGATAAAGCGACGGGTGAGGACAACTCTATTAATCGCATGCAGGAATAGATGGCACCCCATCTGTGGAAATTAAGGGAATTATTAAAGTGAATGTCATTTTATAATTAATTGAGTTTAATTTAATGAAATGCTAAGGTTATTAGCATTAGTGAATTAAATGAATCTTAACCATCCATCTCAATTGAGGTGAGATCTAATCTCAACCGTTAATCACTTTGGAGATTAGGGTTATGTTTGATTCGGTTATAACTCAAGATTATAAAAGCAAGGTTAGGTGAAGGAGAAAAACATCCACTTAGGAGCAAAGAAGGACTTTTGCTCAAGTGTTTGAGTCACGAAGGACTGTGACTCAAGGGGATCAAGGACAAAAGAGCAAAGAAGGACTTCTGCTCAAGTGCTTGAGTCACGAAGGACTGTGATTCAAGCAGATCTCGRGAAAGGTGAAGAAGGACTTTCATCTAGAGGTCAAGTCCAAASGAGGAAAGTGCAAAGGYTCAACAAGAGGAGAAAACCCAAYAGTTTGAAAATGAAATCAAAKGACCGATTTCTGGGCCATACAGMCCTKAGGYACCAGCGAGCAAATCTAGCAGATTTGAGGTACCAAAAGACATATTTACCATATTTGAGGTATTAGTGGTCAAATCTAGCAGATCTGAGGTACCAACGAACAAATCTAGTGCAAATTTGAGGTACCAGCGGAYARATCTAGCATATCTGAGGTATTGGCGGATAGATCTAGTAGATTTGAGGTACCGACGGATAGATCTAGTGCGGATTTGAGGTACCAACGAACATATCTAGCAGATTTGAGGTACCGATGGACAAATCTAGTGCAAATCTGAGGTACTAGCGGGCAAATCTAGCAGATTTGAGGTGCCAACGGGCAGGTCTGAGGACCAAAGGGTGGATCTAGTGCAGAATTGAGTGTCCAACAGGCAGATTTGGGCAAATAGAGTAGAGGGTTTCTTCAGGGCCAGAGTTATCAGGTTTGCTGTAATTTGTATTTTTCCTCAGTGGGCCATTTTCCCAGTAAGGGAGCCCTTGTAAGCTTGGAGTCATTATTAATGAAAAGCTGATTTGAAGGGTAGAATTTCTGTGTGCATGTGTGAAGTTAGGTTTCCAGATTGCTTTCACTATTTTATTTATTTCCAACCAGTATATTTTATTCCGTGTGTTGTAATTTAATTATCAACAAAGAAAAATACAAGGTAGTAATTTATCTAGGTGTGGGGATAGTGAGATTTTTCAACATCTACCTCTAGTTGGATTTTTAGACCACACCAACATATATTCTTCATTTCAAAGTTTGATAAAACATGATGCCAATTTTTACCCTCTAGCCTCCATACACACGTCATCATTGGATGCATGTTTTTCGTATTCCCCTGGGCTAGTTCAGAGTGGGTTCACATGGACTTTGGGTGGAGGTGGAGCACCAACTCGATTGACTAGACATGATCTGCTAGTTGTGCTATCTCTAGGAGGTTAAGATAGAGGAGCACTTAATCTTTCATTGCCCCATCTACTATGAGATTAGAGGGCAATTCCATTTCTTTTAGGGAGTCATTTACCCTCTCTAGTTTCTTCAGTTCCTTAGAATAGAGATGCTTGGTCATATACATATAGGAGACCCTCATGCTTCGTTCCCATACTCTTTGGCCACCCCCTAGATCAATGTCCACCTAGATGATCACTTCCTTTTTCATGGTGCTCCCATTGACCAGGGGCACCAAGAGATAGATTGATAGTGGCCTTGCTTTCGACACTAGATCAGTACGGGTTCGAGGAAATATCCTTACTTCTTAGAGACCCCTGGACTTTTCCAGTCCAGATCCCATAACAATAGTTAGTTGAGATCATCGAAGCCCTAGTGGTGGGCAACCTCCTCTTGGTAGTTGTTACCCCCACAGGGGTGACAACTTTTAGAGGTACCCTCACATGGGTACATGTTGCAACTAGCATGAGATGTCATGCTCATCTTCTCCAGAATAGATAGAGTTTCTCTCGATCTCCATCATATGTATGATCATGCTTGCTCAACTGTGGTCTAGCCCTCCCTCACTCCTCAGATGACATATGCACTATGGATGGTACAATATGGTTTCAATATGCTTTATCTTGATATTCCATGTATCAATGTTCATTTAGATGTGATGCTATAACTTCCTAGTGTGAAAATTCCCAAGCCCTAGGTGACTAAAGTCCTTATGATTTCAATCAAACAAGTAGATTGCTAAATTTAATTAATGTAGAAATAAATTTCAAACCATAGCATTAATCACACAATAGCTGGAAATCAAATAACAGAAGCATAAAAATTAATTTCACATAACATAGGTAATTACTCTAAAACTAGCTTTTCATTCATTTGAAAAACTTACAAGGAAACCTCCACAAGCTGCCCAAAAAACAACATTGCATGTATACCAAAAAAACACCTCAAACTGAGCGGAACAACCTCTCGGGGAAGTAACACCTGTCCGTACGAACTGTATGGATGTTGGTACAATACTGTCTGTACAAATGTACATAACTGTTTTGTACGTTGTATGGATTGCGTGTTGTCGGAAATTGGCTGCTTGCTCTCTCTCCCTCTCTATTGCTCAACCTGCTCTCTCTCCCTCTCTATCGCTCAACCTCCTCAACTCCTCAAGTGTTCTTGTGTCTTTTAATTCTCTATCTTGACATGTCTTTATAGTTTTAGCTGAGATCAAAACCCTAATCTATTTTTGAGATTACTCCTAGTCTAAGTCATGCACGCATGGACTACACTTGTTAGACTCAAACGCTAAAAATAAAACTTTCACTTTTTCACTAAAGTGAATTACAAAATAGAATTACTTTTCGAAAATTACTTTTTTGAAAATATCTTGGACTAATTCCTGTCCAAGCTATAATTCTCAACATTCCCTCTAAGTGAGGAAGGAATTCTGCACCAATCCAAGTTTGTCTTTGAGTGCCTCAAACTTCCCTTTTGTCAAGGGCTTGGTTAGAATATCAACTACCTGTTGATCCGTGGGAATATACTGGAGCTTCACTGCTCCCTTATGAACCTTGTCTTAGATGAAGTGATATTTGATCTCTATATGCTTGGACCTATCATGAAACACCAGATTCTTAGAGAGTTTGATACAACTTTGATTATCACAGTAAATGATAGTGGGATCGAACTCCTGATCAAACAATCCTGCAAGTGACTGTGAAGCTAGATGACCTCACAACTAGCCATACTGTCTGCCATGTATTCTGCCTCTGCTGAGTTAAGCGTCACGAAAGTTTGCTTCCTGCTAAACCAAGATATCATTGCTGATCCCAAGCTAAAGCAACACCCTGAGGTGCTCTTCTTGTTTGTTGCACTACCTGCCCAATCTGAGTCTGTATACCCCTGCAACTTCACTTTATCATCTCCAAGATATCTTAGACCATACTCCACCGTGCCCCTCAAATACTTGAGCACATATTTTACTGCTACCTAATGCTCCTGCCTTGGCTCCACCATGAATTGACTCAAGGTGTTCACTGCAAAACATATATCTGGCCTGGTGTTAACCAAATACATCAAATAACCTATTAGCTGCTTGTACAACGTGGGATCCACCAACTCGGTGAAATTGTCACCTTCTTCAGATTAGTGATCATGGGTGTGGCCATAGATTTGTAGTCCTCCATCTGAAACCTCTTCAGGATCTGAACTGCATACTTACCCTGCCCAAGGAAAATCCCCCTCGGTCTTTGCCAAACCTCCAATCCCAAGAAGTAATGCATCATGCTGATGTCCTTCATCTTGAACTCAACTGTCGTGTTTGCTTTGCACTTTGTAATGAGCTTCTCAATACCTGCCAGAAACAAGTCATCTACATACAACACCAAAATGAGTCGATTACTCTGAACAAATATATGATGTAAGTTAGGATTTGCTTCACTTTTGGTGAAGCCCATACTTTGCAGATATCCATTGATCATGGAATACCATGCTCTCGGTGCCTCCTTGAGTCCATATAAGGCCTTCTTAAGCCTGTACACATGGGACTCCTTCCCACTTACCTCAAAGCCCCGAGGTTGCTCTATGTACACTTATTCCTCAATGATACCATTGAGGAAAGCTGTATTCACATCCATCTGATATATTCTCTATCCTGTAAATGAAGCCAAGGACTAGAGCAAATGTCTTCTCATGGCCCACTCCCTCTCTTTGGGAGAACCTTCTTTCCACAAGCCTCGCTTTGAACTTCTCAATGCTGCCATTTGTAGCATGCTTGAGCTTGTAGAGCCATCTAGAACTCACAACTAACTTCCTCTCCGATCTTGGCACTACGTCCCAAACATCATTCTTCATGATGGAGGCGTACTCCTCTCCTCCACCATGGCATCTCGCCATACCTGCTGGTCTGTTGCCTCCTGAAAAGTGGAAGGCTCTAAATCTAGAATGCTGCTCATCAATGCCATACAGTCTGGAAACTGCTTGAGGGTTTGCTGGAGGAGAATTGCAGAGAAGACAGAGGAGACATCTAGCAAGGAAATCGACTTGCTTTCCTTGGCATTTGCAGAGGTCGAGCTTCAGATTTGAGAGGAAGCCGTACAAGGTGAGACAGAGGGCCGTACGCATTGCGCAGAGGCCCACGATTGGGTACTTCTTGAGTTATTCTGGTTCGCTGGATTGGTAGAGGGCCATACAAGTGTTGAGGAGGAAATCGCTGGGGTTTCTCTCAGCTATCGATTTGTGTTGTAAGAGATCTCTATATTTTCTGCTGCATAATAAAATCCACAAACAAAAGAACTGGTTTTCTCACATTGGGTTTTTCCAGGGGTTATTTTTGTTAGAATAATGTCGATGTGCTTGTTTCACCATAGGCAATGCTACACCATTGCCACCCATCCATAGGCATAAAGCCACCCCCGAGCACCTTAACCTTTGCTAGATAGAATGATTCCGAGAAGCCACACTAGAACCAACAAATAACCAAGAGAGTGCACCTTTTCCAAGGGTAGCGCACAAGAGAAAGTACTAAAAAAGAGAAAACTGTACAACTACAGCTGCTCCTCCTCCTCCTCCAAACTTGCGCACTGTTTCTGGGTGACTGAGAGTGTGTGAGTGAGTGAACAAATTAGCCAAGACGTCCTCTATTTATATTAATCTGTCCAGTGACTTTTCTGGCTGGGCCAACCTGACTTTCTGGTAATTATATTTTCTGTTTATCTTTTTCCTGTGAAGCCAACTTGTGTTCCTGGAGGATAATACCTTAATATTATATATATGTTGAGCCGACATGTCTTCTAGGGTTTTCACACATCTGTTTAGGGTTTCTCTTGATTCCGAAACATTCTATTTGAGTCAAAGGTTACACATGGAGGTTAATACCTCTCGCAATTACCGTAATATCAACACTCCCTCTTAGCTAGGGAGGTATTAATGGTCTCAAACACATCCATCCATCTTCACATGGCATGGGCAAGACTCACATAGTCTTGTATACCATTATACAGGTAGCATCATCATAAGTATCATCATTACTATCAGCATCATCTAGTAGCAATCATCAAAAGATATATTCGTACTTGTTCTTGGTATTCTTCTGTCATAGACAATATCACAATATTAATGAGCCTCATTTAGCTATATTGATGATCCATCTTCACCACCATGTGTTTAGCACCTCGGGTCATTCTTGTCCCATGACAAGAATCATGACCTCATCGGAGCCACATTCACCTGATAGTTGATCCTCTCATAGGATCACTCCGTGAATGCAATTAGCTCGATGCTATCGGACACATGTGTCTAGCACCTCGGGTTGTTCTTGTCCCATGACAAGAATTATGACCACATCGGAGCCACAAACACCTCATGGTGATCCTCTCATAGGATCACTCCATGAATGCATTTAGCTCGATGCTATCAGACACGTGGAATTGCACGTCAAGCACCTTGAGTCTTCAGCCCGTCGAAGATTATGTTGGGGCACATCTACTCTGGATGTAGATGTTCCCTATCTCCCCTCGTCTGCAACCCAGTTCCTGTGGAGATAGAGTTGGCCCGATGCTTATCGGGGCTTCTCACCTACTTGTGAGTTAACTACTCACCTACTCGTGAGAGTTTCAAGGCTCGATGCAATTCACACATAGGAGATATAGCAACAACTTGAATCTTCAGTCCATCGAAGATTACATCTGGGCCTATTCCCACATGATCAAGTCTGTCTGATCAATCTTGGAATATTGGCACGATGCTGCAATCATCAATACTCCTCCAGGGAAACATTTGCATTCCTGCCAAGCTTGTCCCAGATGGAGGCTTAGTGCAAATGTCAGCTATTTTCTCATCTGTGGATATGTGATGGAGCCTCACTGTTCCTTCCTGCACCATGTCTCCGATGAAGTCCTACAAGATCCTTCGAAAAGCCACCCTGCTTCATATCTTGTGTCACTGGCTATGATGTATGATTGAGTGCTACAAATATATGCTTCCCTGCTTGTCTGGAAATCCTGCTCGATCCTAAGTTGAAGTAGCACCCTAGGTGCTAGATCTGTCTTTTGCACTTCCAATCCAAAAACTGTATATCCTGACAACCATACTTCATTATCAGATATCAATCATATATATCTGTACCACAACATAGGTACTTGCATGCTGTGCTGTAACCCAATAATATGGTCATGGCTCAACCATATACTGGCACAAGGTGCTCTCTGCAAAGCAAATGTCTATCTCGTCACACAACTTCCTCAGATGTGTCGTCATAGGTGTGGCCATGATGCTTCCAATCCCAATATATCCGGTCAAGATCCTTCATCTCAAACTCTGAAATCAACTCCCTCTATTTGAGCGAATCCTCGGACCACGCTTCCGTCTGCCGCATGACCCTTTGCATTCTGCAAAGTGTCACGAAACTATGCTGGCTTCTTCTTGATCACTAACTCCCTCTGAGTCTAATTCCCTCCCAGATTTATCTCTTATGACTTGCCTGGAACAAGAAACAAGAACAACAAAATCTCCATGGTATCCTCCATAGAAGATATCCTGCCTAGAGTCTAGGTTAGTAACCAAGAACATCTCCTAAATGAGATCAACTTCATCTTGTAAACAATAAGTATTTACATAAGAATAAGAATATCTCCTAGAGAGGAGATCAACAAGTGTATTTCTAGTATTAAGGGGTTAGTATAATGAAACCTATAAGATCATAATAATGTCATAACAGCTAGAGACATATCAATTTTAAATAATCAAACCTAAAGTCTTCACTACTAGGGAGGGTGCGCTTGTTCCTCTGAATGTACTGAATCCAAGATCACAACTTGGACAAGGTCTCTTGCACATCCCCTGCAAACACACTCATGATTTGCTAGATAATATAACTTGAAAACATATACAAGTACATACCTCTGGTAGTGGCAAACAATGACATCATTCGACAGCAATGACAAACCCTAAAAATTCAAAGTACTCCAAATTGCAATTTGACAGTACCAGGAGGTGCACTAGGGTAGGGCACACCTATTGGTGAAGGAATTAGGCCAAACGACCTAGGGAAAGGTGCAATGACATGGTACCACGACAGACTGCAGCGACAAACTGTGCAACGATGATCTTCCTTTCAGTGGTTAGAATGTTCTGAAGGTGGTGTGGGCCCATAACCTGTTAGAATAATGTCGATGTGCTCGTTTCACCATAGACAATGCTACACCATTACCACCCATCCATAGGCATAAAGCCACTCCCGAGCACTTTAACCTTTGCTAGATAGAATGATTCCGGGAAGCCACAGTAGAACCAACAAATAAACAAGAGAGTGCACTCTCTCCAAGGGTAGCGCACAAGAGAAAGTACCAGAAACACTGAAAAAGAGAAAACTGTACAACTGTAGCTGCTGTTGCTCCTCCTCCAAACTTGCACACTGGTTCTGGGTGACCGAGAGTGTGTGAGTGAGTGAACAAATGAGCCAAGACGTCCTCTATTTATATTAATCTGTCCAATGACTTTTCTCGCTGGGCCGACCTGACTTTCTGGTAATTATATTTTCTGTTTATCTTTTTCTTGTGAAGCCGACTTGTCTTCCTGGAGGATAATACCTTAATATTATATATGTGTTGAGCCGACATGTCTTCTAGGGTTTTCACACATCCGTTCAGGGTTTATCTTGCTTCCGGAACATTCTATTCTAGTCAAAGGTTACACATGGAGGTTAATACGTCCTGCAGCTACCATAATATCAACAATTTTACCCAAAATTTTTGGTGTCTCTCATGTGATATGATTGTTGTTATCTTCTTCATTGTTCCTCAGTTTATTTCTGCTGTGCAATTTTAGTTTTGTGAAGAAACCTAGCTGTAACTGATAAATAACAGTTTCAGAAATTTTAAATGTGCTAAATAAATTTCTGAGTGAAATATTGTTGAGGGTGAAGGACATAACACATGGTGTGTTGAGCTGATGAGTGAAGTCACTGGCTGAGAAGAGGAAGTTGATTCTGCAGAGTGAGGAAGGGCGACTTAGCAGCAGAGGAAGTGAGTTGAGTGCATGCCGTTCTAGCAGAGACAAAGGCTGAAAAAATAGGGCTTATTTTTTAGGTCCAAAAAAGATGGGCCGATTTTTTAGGGTCGAAAAAACGGGGCCGAAAAAGCAGAGCCGAAAAAGCAGGCCGGGTTTGCTTTCCTTTAAGAAATTTCTGAATTTTTTTTACTGCTGTAAATTGCAATTTATAATTCTTTTGAAGCCAAAAAAGCCCCTCCTTTGTTGGTTTTTCCCACATTGGGGTTTCTAGGGTATTTCTGGTGTTCTTATCTTTCATGTGCTTGGTTTCCATTTACTTCTGTTGTGCATTTTAGTTAAAGAGCTTAGCTATAAATTACTTGCATAATTTTCAGAAGTTAAATTTCAGCAGTAAATTAATTTCTGGTGATTAAAATTATTGACAGTAATTTATGTTTGCTGAGTTTACAGAAAATTAACATAGTATCAGAGCTTAGCCTCTGAATACAAAAGGAACCAAGTCCATTTGCTGTGCAGACCAGGTGTAAATCAACAAGGGGGTCGAGTTACCAGAGAGTGCGTGTGAGTCAGAGCAATTGACATTATGGCCAATGCAAGGTTGAGATTAGAAGATAGTCTGGAGGGAGTCTCAAATTTCAATCCATGGAGAGAGCTAATTGGTTTGTTGCTGGAGGAACAAGGTTTGTGGGAGTTTGTTGAAGGGAAAACAATACTTCTAGTAGACCCAACACAACAACCAGCTCATCTCAGGAGAGATGTGAAGGCTAGGTGAATAATTATTGATAGAGTCAAAGACCACATCATTCCTCATCTGTTTGGTAAGAAGACAACTAAGGATATGTGGGAGGCCCTAGTTAAATTGTACCAGTCAGATAACTAGAGCAAGAAGATGTTGCACAGGGAGAAACTCAGAAGCACAAAGATGGCCAGGGGAGAGTCAATTGTTACATATCTCACCAAGTTCACTCAGATCAGAGATGAACTGGTAGCTATTGGAGAGATTGTTGATGAGACAGAGTTGGTGAGGACAACCTTGAATGACTTCACCAAACAGTGGAACACATTTTTCAGAGGTGTTGTAGCATGGGAGAAACTCCTTGATTGGGAGAGGTTATGGGACGACTTCACCTAGGAGGAGTTGCAAGTTGGTACCTCACAGGCTAGCCAACTGAAGAGTGAAGGATGAGGAGAACCTTTCCTTAGCTGGAAAGGGCAAGTTCAGAGGAAAGAAGGGCCTCGGTGGGGGTCATACCTCTAAGGGAGAAAAGAAGAAAGTCTTCAACAAGATAAAGTGTTTTTCCTGTCACAAACGAGGCCACTTTGCCAGTCAATGCCCAAACAAGAAGAAGGGCAGCAAGAAGTCACACATGGCTGCATCAGCTTCAACTGAAGTTGATGAGTTTGTAGCTAGGTTCGAGAATGGGTTTTCAATCATTGCATGTCTCTCTAGTTCAGCCAATTCAGGCGTGTGGTACATAGAGAGTGGCGTCTCTAGTCACATGATTGGAGTGCGGGCGTACTTCTCCAGCTTGCAAGAGGAGGAGATGGACCTCGTGATTGAGATGGGAAATAATGCCAAGTGTCGGGCAACAAGCCATGGGACAATGACATTTTAAAGGGAGTCCGGGAAGCCACTGATGGTGAGGGATGTGCTATATGTTCTGGGCATGACCAAGAACCTGATATCTGTTTCAACATTGGAAGACAGAGGCTATGTAGTCTCATTTCAGGATGGGCGAGTGTACATCGGTGCCAAGGATTCCAGGACAACAAAGGTGATTGGTGCATTTCCCAATGAGAGGGGTGCCAATCCCATTGTAGCAAGAGCCAAATGGATGGTTAGATGCATGACACATCTCAAGTAAGGTGAGATAACTCGCCACATGTGAAGAAGAGGGAGAGTGGGAGGGTGCCACCTCTCATGAGGCAAGTGCATCTCTCCATGAGTGTGCCACCTCTTGAGAGGGAGGGCGCACCTCACATAGAGATCTCCACCATCTCATGATAACTCAACACTTAACTCATCTTCAACTCCCACTAACTTTTAGTCAATAGCCACTAACAACTAGTGAGGTTAAGTGAACTAGAGAGAAGACAAAAACATGTCCTGAACATGTTTCCTTAATAATAGGGAGCTGATTTATTTGTCTTTTATTCACCTTTTTCAAGTGAAATTGATTTTTGACAAGCAAAAGTCAATTATTTCTCTCGAAAACTGGGTACAAGAGTAAATGGGGCATTCTGGGTTAGAAAACAATACCCCCTAAGGCATATAACACCTCCTAGTACCACTTTTTAATTATTACATCAATTTACAAGGGAATTTCCCATTTTATGAGAAATTTATTAATGATGGAAAAACATTAAAAAATCGTTGGGGGACCTAATGCATGTCGACAAGACTCTAGATAAATGACTAGCATGGTAATATACATTAGACACTAGACTCAGACAAACACACCAAGGCCTAACCATTAGTACACACTCCAGCTCAAAAAATTATAAATCGCTAAAAATCAAGATATAATTAACCAAGTGAAAAAAAACACTCTAGAGTATGTACTAATGATCAAATCTTAAGGAGCTAAGTCTTTTACATAATAGAGACCTCATGCTAGCTCATTTTATTACAATTCCCCCAGAGGGGTATGGAACATGCATAAAAAGAAGAAGAAGAAGAAAAATTGAAGGGGCCATAATGCCTGGCTAGACTTCTGAACTTTGAATTTGAATAAGTGCCTTGTTCAATCTTTGCGAACCATCGTTGGTCTTGCCTGGTGCAACTAGTGAGATAACACTACCCATCTGTCATTTTCTTCTTTTGTGGTCAAGGAGAGAAGGGTGGTATTTAGAGCATGAAAAATTGACCTTGACCTTCTTGTTTCCTCCCTTGCCTCTTGTTATCGCACAAGTTGTAGGTTGGGCAAAGCTCGACCCAACCACCAATTGGCGACAACTTAGAGAACACCTACCCACTGTCACCTTAGGTAGGTGTTCCCGTCACTTTAGAGGTGAGGTAGTCACCTCAAGGGGGAATTCTTGGTGACCTAGGGGGGATTGAGATGGAAAAATAGATGTATAAATGGATGCCCCTAAAGGTCAAGTTTCTAGATGGAAAAGGGAACTTGGAAATGAGTCTTGAGGGTTGCTTAAGGTTGCCAATGCTTTGAGTGACCCGCCAAGAGAGAATACTTGCCTGAGACACAAGGAAAGCCAAGTATATGATGCAATATGTTAGGTGGACAAGCAAGTTAAGCTTGCTGTCCCTAATTGCAGCAGAGATCATAAATGTATATCAGCATGTAAAAGATACTAAGAGATGCAAAATAAATGCTAAAAGTCTAGTTGATTAAGCAAGAGACAACCTAGTAAAGACTAGTTCAACTCAAGAATGAAAGAGCAAGACTTTAGCATAAAAAGCAAGGCTGCAACAAAATGCTTACTGCAGTGATATTTATCAGCTTTATGGCTATAGCAAACCAAGCCTTATAACAGAAAATTCAGCCAATGAAAATCACCTCAAACTAGCCTAAAAAGTGCGTTAGGGTTAGTAGTTTGTTAGGGCAAAGTTATAGCCAATTTCTAGGGTTTGTTTAGGAGTTATCTAGGTCTAGAGAGTTAGATCTCTGCAGCCCTAATGGCTGTAGGTTAGTTTTATTGCAGCAACAAGTTTTAATGGATGAAAGGAGACGCCTCAATGAGGCAAGATAGCCTAAGGCTCAAGGAACAATATTTAAGTGAGAGAACTTCAAGACTTCAACTTTTCACGTTTACGAATGCAATGTTTTATTTCTCCAATGCAACGACTAGTGCCTTTGATTAATGGGTTAATGGGGTCAAAAGTAAAGAGCTAGAAATGCTACCTCCTTGGGGGTATAAATCCTCTTATTCGCCAAGGCAAGTAACTTAGCTAGGGTTTAAACTAAGGGGTGTATGTCCTTATACTTCCTTAGCAAACCCTTCCAAACAATAATTCTATGCTTAAAATTATGGTGGAGCTAGAGTAGGGGTGTATGCACTTATACTCCCTACCTAGCCTTAGCAACAATCAACCTTGAGCTTGAATTACAAATGATAGCAACAAGTAAAATACCTTACCAATCCAAATAGCAACAAGATAAACCATAACATGCCAAGAAAAACCACCACAATAGCTAGAAAAAGACCTCCAAGAGCTAGCGCATCATCATCATGTACTCCATAACCAAAGAAAGCACCATACCATAGCACAAGAAAACAAAAAGCCTTCAAGATAGCGGAAATTTCAGTCCTTGGCTCTTCACAATGGGAGAGTTATGTTTCAAAATGAGATTTCATGATCTCTATTTATACAAAATGTCTATCACATAGTTTGTCCACTTAGCAAGGGTAAAACATAAGATAAGGGGTCAACAACCCTTATCTTACCCCTTGCATCAAAATAATATTAAACAATTCATCTTAAAATTCACTTTTACACAAAAGAAACCCTAGAACAAGGTGACGTCACTCCTTTAGGGGACGTTTTGGCACTTGGGCAAGTCGTTGGAGAAGATGTGGAAGTTGTTGGGGCTCTTTGAGGCCCCTCATCATGTGCTAAGCCTTCTCCATGCCTCATCCGGTGAAAATATGCCAAGTGTCAATGTGCAATCACTCCATCACCATCAAACCCCCTCATGCATGACGTCAACCCTCAAAAGATGACGTTTTGCCTCTCCTAGGAAAATCGTTTGGGTGCTAGGGGCTGGATAAGATCCTCCATGATGTCAAGTAAGCCTCCAAAGGCATTTCTCTGTGATCCGGTGTGTGGGCCTACCACATCCAACCTGTGGGCTCCTTGCCCCATGGTAGCCCAAGCTAGGCTTGTTCTCCCAAAATTGGCCACCAAGCGAGGTCCTCCAAAACAAAAGGGTACGCCCTCCAAAGATCTCAAGTCACAGATATCATGACAAGTATAAACCACGTCTAATAAGCAAGGCACCTAAACATATGCATCGAAACTACCTCATCAAATTAAACAAAAGCTCAAAACCCTATATAATTGACCAAGTTTAAGTATGGGAGGGGTGTCATAGGAGTCCTATTGGGTAGACCAAAGCCTCAAGTAGGGGATGCTCCCAAGGATGCCCTTTCAAGGTCATGAAATGGATGATGAGGTGGAAGGGGTTTAAACTTCATAGGTCGTTGAGTTTCATGACATACAAGGGCTTGTATTATCTCATTTATGGGTGTCGTTGTAGAGGGTGTGTGGCACCTTCGTTTGCAATTCATTTTTTCCAAACCCATCTTCTTTCCATTCTTTGTTTCTTTCATGTTTTAAGGAACGAGTTGAAGGCCACTATCCTGGCGTGGTGTCCAGATAATGATAGTGTCACTCACAAATACCTTGCGGAAATGAGAAGGTTGGCTCGTGATGAGACCCCCTTTCTCTTAGTTGTGTAATTGAGAGCCACTACCCTGACTTGGTGACCAGATGATGGTAATGTCATACCGCTAAATACCTATGATCATGATAGGTCGGTTTGTGATGAGACCTCCTATCCTCCAACTAACCCCTTAAGCATTCATTATCATTTATTTTTGTACGTCCCCCTTTTCTTATAGAGAAGCATTTCATTGCTTTCTCGAGGATCCCTGGGCGAAGCATTTGGAAGGTTAATATTTAGGCTTTTATCTTTTTAGCCAACAACAATCCCTTTGGCCCTTCAGCCCCTTCTTCCCATGAAATGTGGTACATGCCCTTCTTGGGTCACTAAAGTCAAAGGGCCTAGAAGAGGGCAATATGATGGGAATGTAATGAGTGGAAAGTGGTATGTATGGTCGCGAAGGGTACGATGACCCCTCAAGGGACCCCCAGTTGCAAACCTTCCCAAAGGTTGTCCACTTACTAGGAAATCTATGACACTCACCAAGGTGAAATAGGGTCAAAGGCATAATGTCCAAGCAGGCGTTTTATAATCAAAAGTAGCTTAAATACAACATGTTCAAATGCCTTAAATATTAGGGTGATTACCTGCCACAATACTTGACTTGTACTGCATGGAGCAAGACCCTTCTGCCTTCCAGAAGCTAGCTAGTGTGGTGGATGTGCTGACAATGGATCAAATGTGGTGATGGAGCGGGCTTTTGTATGTGCAAGTGGACACTGCTGGTCATGTAGTCTCTCGACACTCCATATCTGCAACTTGAGGGCCTCGAGACATGATCTCCTTAGTTATCCCACAAAATGGGGATAACACCTCCTAAATGTCATGATCGACTATATCCAACATTTGTGATAGGAGTTTGTAGGGAAACCATCTAGGGTTGGGGATTTACCAGCTGCAATCTCCATTATTGCCTGTCTCACCTCCTCCTTGGAGACAACTTGCACTAAAGCAACATTTTGCTGATCTGAGATTAGCCTAGGAATGCTACTGACAATTGCATCAATAGATTCTTGCTTGTCCACTTCTATTTTTGATAGTAGATCCTAAAATAAATTGCTTAGTTTCTCCTCCATCTCCTATTGATCCCATGTATCCTACTTGTTAAAGTGTTAAGGCAAAGGATTTTGTTGTGATTTCGATTCCTCATGGTTGTTTGGTAAAATAATTTTAGGTTTTGATCACCATTCTTTAACCATCGGATCCTTGTTTTTTTCTTCAAGAATATCTCTTCTCTTCTTTCTTGAAGATCCAGGGTTGTTTTAAGTTCATTTTCCTGTTCTAGAAGTTCATCTGTCATGCCATTTTCCATGATTGCCTCTTGAACCTTATCCATTTGATATTTAAGGTTTCTCTTTTGTTAAAAACTATTTCCAAAGGCTCCCTTATCACAATCTTTAATCCTAGCTTTCGAGACTTTATGTTTTTGCGTGAACATTTTTGAGCCCTGTGGGGTTCTGATATCCTCCTACCAATCAACTTACCTTTGAAGTGTTGTTGAGTTAATGACATCTTTTCAAAATGGAAGGGTGTGTTTTTTCAGCTTACCTTGGAGGTTCCACTGAAGAACGATATGCCAATGATTCAATCCAATGCTTGGGGGAATTGAAGAATTTATTTCAAAGTTATTTGAGAAGGGGGATTTTGTAGCAAGAAACCAATCGAGTCTCTCTATCTTGTGATTTTGTTCTTCGTGTTGATTATTCCAAGGAAAGATGTCGTTCTTCGGAAATAAATCAACCAATTGTCGATGCTCTATGAAGTTTGGGAGAAGTTTGCTTGCTTCCTTCAGCCTTCTCACCCCTCCCTTTTTAGTGGGACTTCTTTGTTTTTAGGTCCTCTCCTAAAATCTAGTGTTCATGATTGGGGAAGCACCTAATGTGGTGCAATCTTTCCTAACATTCCAACTTCTCCTAGTGATTGGTCAATCCATACACATTTGTTAGACCACCCTTTACCATCAAGCCTACTATCTAAAATTCACTAGTCATCCACCATCGAGTAGCAAACTAGTTTTCTAGTTCCACCTTTCTAGGGTCCCACATGATTGCCATACTCTTGAAAATTCCCTTGCTTCCATTGTTGAGCACTCACATCCCTTCCATATCTTTTGGACAAATTTGAGCATGCTATCCACATTGCGTTTCATTCATTGAATAAACACAATATCTAGTTTCCCCATCCTTATTTTCCTTTTCAGAATTCATTGTTTCCCAAGGGTATTTATGCCCCTTATGTTCCATGAGATGATTTTCATTGGGAAAGTCTTCTTGTTGGGAGAAAAGTCTCCTTAAGTGGGGTCACTTGTCCCAAGTTTATCAATAACTCCCCTTCCTCCTTCAACTTATCCTTAGCTAGTGTAAGACCTTTTTTCCCTTGCTCATACCTTGTTGGCTTCAACGGATTTGTGTGAATTCCTCTGTTCTCTAGGGTCTTGAGGACCCCTTGGTGCTTCTTGACCTCCATTTTCCATTGATCATATCCCAGTGAAGATTCACTAGTTGCTTAACGAAAAGGCTGGCGAGGAATGATTTGTTATAGTATCAAAATAATAGCTCCATGGCCACCTCTTCTATATCTTTATCCTCCCCTTGCCTGAACCATAATTTCTCATCTCTTGCTCATTCTTTCCTTCCACGGTTGGTATTGGATTTTATTAGACTATTAACGTTTCTTTGCTACTTTGGGCTTGCCTCTCTTCCTCTGTTGTCACCCTTTCTTTGGTGTGGTTCTCATCCTCATGTTCCTATTTAGCATATGAGTCTTTCTCCCAAATATTGGTCTCTTCCACCTCCCTTACCTGTATTGAATCTTGAGACTTCTCTTCCTTTGTTTGGATTATCTCCTTATTTGTTGAGTTTTCTTGGGC
This sequence comes from Picea engelmannii, assembly GCA_009831015.1. Classification (NCBI taxonomy): domain Eukaryota; kingdom Viridiplantae; phylum Streptophyta; class Pinopsida; order Pinales; family Pinaceae; genus Picea; species Picea engelmannii. The sequence goes on along the minus strand of ML816427.1, from coordinate 62,630 downwards.
TTTGTGAACTTGGTCATCTTCCTTGTTTCCTCCCTAAGATTGGGATCTTTTCCCTCATTGAGCCTAGCTTCCTTTTCCATTGTGGTATCTTGTCACCAGTTTGGAGGTCTTCGAAACAATTTCATGAGGCAGGGGAGAATTGTATTGGCTTTGCTGCCCCTCCTTTTCCCTTGAACTGTTGCAAGCCATCCTTGCATCTTTTCCCTTCCTCCTCTGCTTACACAGGGTTAACATTAAGAGGACAATCCATTCATAAGTGATTGTGTTTGTGACATTTTTTACAGCAAAAATGACATGTTTATAGTCCATAGTTTGAACCCATTCACTGTCTTGTTAATCTAGAAACAATGGATTTCGGAAGGAGTTGAGAGACATTCATGTAAACATAGATTCATATGTAAGAAGTATACTTACTCACTGTCATGACTTTCGACGATTTCACATAAAATCCCAATGTATTATTGACGCCTTCCAAGATTTCCTCCTCCCCAAGCTCCAATTGCAAGGAGTACATCCTTATCCAGATTGGAGATTTGGAGAAGCCTTCCTTCTTCGGATCAAACTTCCCTGTCCAATATCTCATGCGCAGATCAAGAGAGTTATAGAAATAGGGCCCTCTTTCAAATATTTCCTCCCAATCTTTGGTGCTTGAAAAAAATGTTGTGAAGAAATCTTTAGTTCCTGGCTTGAGCTCAATTGATCCTTTCACCTCCATCATGACTTTACCCATCATCTCTAGGGAAACGTCTGATGTACAGGTGCCTAAAATTGTTGTGAAGGAGCTTTTAGCTCCTTGCTTGAGCTCAATCAATCCTTTCACCCACCATCTCAGGGCAACCTCCAAGGACACGTGATTGAAAACTTACAGGCGACAGCATTGTTTGTCATGTATTGGATAGGCTTCAACACCGAGGGTAAAACTATCTGATACTGGGGATTTTGGAGGCCCTTTTCCAAGCATCCTCTTAATGTTTCCTCATTATAATTGTAGCACTTTCAACCATAATAATAACAAATGCAATTCTTATGATGATTCAGGCTTTTTAATATATTCACATATTGAATATCTCCTCGCACTTCTAATCTAATACATTACATCATCTTGGCTTTTGGGCTTAAATACTGCATAATAGTTCTTGTCATGGGAT
>ML816427.1:29225-58361 GCA_009831015.1 Picea engelmannii | reverse complement strand
AGAAAGATGGATAGAAAAAAGAGAGAAAGCGCACTTAAAAGATCGAATTTAATCACAATAAGAGGCTAAAAACTACTAATTAATGCATGAATTTAGATCACAATACCGAACAAGAACTGAAAGCTTGATACGAGCACAACAATTCTTTATTAATGTCTTGCCAAAGGGCTGATTGCACTACAAAAACAAGAACAAGAACCGGTAGAGTGGCCATCTCCGCACAAGAAACTAGAAGCTAGACTATAGAAGAATGGGGGAGAAAGAGAGAGTATGTATGCTGCTGCTGCAAAAAGATCGAACCCATAACAATGAGGAACCTCACTATATAGGAGAGAGGGTGCATCCATAAAACCAATAATAGAGGGTGCATAAGTGTAATAATAGGTGATGAATAAGGCGTGTGGGCTAAGTAAAGGTTGGCGTATGAGGAGTTATGTGCATGAGTGAATGCATGAATAATAATGCAGATGGGATGATGAAATAGGAGGGAGGATGCACACATGTGAGGTTTAGAGGGAGAGAGGAGGAGTTACTTAGCGTAAATATGGAAGATCCAAGGAAGGGAGGCACATGGATGAATACACGTGCTAGGAATTAGGGAGATTAAACTCATGTGTGGGAGAGGAGGAGGAGACATGCGCACATGAGGGAGATAAAATGAGATATGTGCATGGATTCAAGGAGATAAGGGAATTAGTGCTAAGAAATAGGTAGAAATAAAAGGAGTCACATTAATTAATGAATGTGCTAGATAATAGGGAGTTAAAAGGAGTTAATGCACTAGATAGTAGGTAATAAGGAGGAGAATAGGGATAATGCGCATGAGTAGGAAATAATAAGGTGGGTGTTAGGAAAGGAAGGAATTAATGCCCTAGAAAATAGGAAAAAAGGGAGGCAAATTAATGCTAAAAAATAGGAAAAATGGAGGCTCATTAGGACAATGCCCTAGAAAATAGGGAGAGAGAGGAGTTAGGCTAAGAAATAGGGAGAGAGAGGATGCTAAATAATAGGGAAAATGGAGGCTCATTAGGACAATGTGCTAGAAATTAGGGAGAGAAAAAGGTGGAGGCTAAAAAGTAGAAAAATGGAGGCTCATTTAAGACAATGCGCTAAGAAATAGGAGTCATGTAAGGAAAATGAATTAATGCACGAGAAAATAGGGAGAAAGGGAGGCACATTAATGCTAGAAAATAGGGAAAGGGAGGTGAATTAAATGAGACTTAGGGAATGTGCGTAAGGAACAGGGAGCATGTATGAGAAAGGGAAAGTTTGTCTTTAGTCAAACTCAAACACGTAAATTTATCACGTGTACCAACTCGTCTTTAACACATGCGCCACATGTCCTCAAGCAAAGCACCCAAGCTGGCCATTTGTCACCCTATGAAACTGCTACATGTCGGAATCCGAACCTACCACTTGTCACCCCGGAAGGCATCCACCCTTGCTATAAATAATAATCGCCAAAAATAGACATGCTAAAAATAACAGTCACCCTAAAAAATAGGAAAACTCCAAAAATGTCCGGGATGACTGGGAGACCACTGCCAATGCTAAAAATAGAATCTCGTTGCATGCTAATGATATCATACTCATCGGATTCGATTCTTTGTGAAGATTACAAATATGCAATCAGAATTGACATGCAAGGCTTGGAACTCCACCTACTAAAAATAGTAAGTCCTTGCATGTTGCTTGAAATAGGCTCATCAAATTTGATTTTCTGTAAGGAACCCGAATATATGCTTGGAATCTGTTGACCACCTATTTTGACTAGGGGTCAACGTCATGTACTATGAAGCTATGTACCATATGGTGCAACATATTTTGAATAATTATGGCTTAGCAGGGCAAATTTTGTCCCCAACACGTCTTTCTTTGTAATCGGAATGTCTGCTCCCCTGCGTGGGATAATAATGTAATATGTCAACATGAGTCATATTTTAGGTTGGTTTACTAGGACTTTATCATTAGGGAAGTCCTTTCATCGAGTGTTTTTTTTCCTTAGTTAATTAATCTGACCTCACAAGCCATTTTAATTATCCTTGAGTTTTTCACTCACAATAATCCTCCAAAGTGGTGAAAGACGTTCTAATGATCGAGCCCAAGAGGTGACTAAGGTCTAGGGATGTTGTAAATGACCATGCTAGACATCTCTTAGAGTTTTGCGGAATTCCGTCAAATTATGATAGTTTTTTTAATTTATTAAAATTCTCCATTTAAAGGGAATTTTAATTATTTTGGATGTAAAATGTAAAAATTTGGTCCTTGGGGATTTTGTATAGGGGTATGAGTACTCAAAACAAGTGGCACATGACCCCCTACACCCTTGGACCAAGTTTCAACTCAATTGGACAAGTTTTGCTAGGTCATTGTCCATGAGGAGTCATAGTCGATCAAAAGTCAGGATTTAATTGGCTAAGGTAAAAAGCCAAAAATTGTAAAAAAATGAATAAAGTCACGAGAGAGAGTGGGAAAGGTTTCCTAACCTTTTTCCCAAGTTGGGAAAGTAATTTTCCACTTAAAGAACCCCCCCTTGCTAAGCGAACAACTTGAAGTGGTGTTTCCCTAGGAGAGGTGCGCCCCCCTTGCTTATCTACTTGGTCAAACTTAAAAATTAAAGTGAGATGGCTCCTAAAATCCTAAGTGCACCCCCCTTAGAGTCTAACCTCATGTTTAGTGAGTGGGAAAGGTGTTTTCCCCCTTCCCCTCTCAACCCTAACCTCTACCAAAACCCTAAAAGTGCGCCCTCCTTCCTTTGATGTGTGACACTTGGAGCTCATCCAAGGGAGCACTTTCCTCTCTCTCAAGTATAAAAGAATGCCTACCCCTCCTCATTTCACCATCTATTCTGAATGCAAGTTTATGCTGCCCAAATCTCGCCCACTCCTCTCTCTCTCTTTCTCATTCTTTCTTGTAAATCTTGCAGCAAGTATTTGCAACAACATTTTTCTCATTAATAGAAAAGCTTTGGAGGATCTATGGTGTGCATTGGGAGTCTTCTTGATGTCGTGCTTAATTCTTTATTAAGGTGATATCATTGTTCTGTTCTTGCGTATTTCTTGCTTACATTGTCTTGATTAGGAGATCCAAGCCAAGTGCTTTGCATGGGGAAATTGATAGTAGTATTACTATTTCTTTTGTGGGTTTATTTTAAAGAATTTGGAAAGTATTTTTCAAGTTCTCTTTGATATACTCACCTCCTTATTTGGTTTTGTAGCAAGTTTTCACTCAGTTGCAGGTCACCAAAGGGTTGGAGGAAGCAAATTTCAGATCTGAAAATTTGTTTATTCAACCAACATAAGCCTCCAATAATTTTCTGTTTTCATTTCTGTATTTCCAATTGATTTGAAACAATTTTCTGTTCTGAAATAGTAATCTAAAATAACTTTTTATATTCAGATTTTTATGCTAAAAATTTCTGTTTTATACACTAACAAAAATTAATGAGTTTTTGAGTGTTTTGTAGCATTTCCAGCAAACATTTGCTTGCTGTTTTTTGCAGATTCTCGCTAGAACAAGGGGAGGTGCTGCCCATTTTGGGCTTCAAAACACTCAAAGAAAGCCTCCTAAAGCTTGGGTATCAAACCCCCTTCTTACTTTCTTCTTCTAAGCATTGTAAGCAGCCCAAGAGAGTCTCTTGGACTTGCATTCTTTCCATAAAGTTAAAAATCTGTTTTGTAAATTAGTTTAGTTGCCCACACCTTGCAAAGTGATTTGGCTATGCCAATCCATGCAATATTGTGAAGCTAGATCATTTTAAATTTTCTGTTTTGCATTTTATTGTTTGCCTCACTTCTCTCTTAAAGAGAAGGTTGTGTGGCTAGTTCAATTCTTTAATAAGTTATTCTTTATTTTCACCCACCTTGGCACAAAACCGGTAAGCTTGTCCTCCACCTTGTGCCATTGTTGTGAGGTTGCATAGTTATTTGATTTATTTCTTTTGCCCACCTTTGTCCTTTTAGGGAAAAGTTGTGTGGCTAGGCCATTGTTAACTTTCATTTCAAGTTATTTAATTTATCAATTGTGCCCACACCTTGCATTGTGCTTGGCTCCACCAACCTTGCAATATCGTGAGGCTATGACTTTTATTTTGCTTTGGAAAGTAATTGTGCCCCGCCTGTACCCCGTATTTCTTTCCCTTGCCACTGTAATGTTCCTAACTCGACTAGTCTAGGAAGCACTGCTAAACTGTCAAATGATAAATCCACTGTTTGATCTGATACTCTGGGGGTTTCTAGATGTGTTTGAGTTAATGTTTTAACATGCTTGGTGATTTTCACATGTGTGTTTCATTCAATTAATGTTTAGACAGAATATATGATGCATAAAGAATAAGGAACAATCAACATCTCATTCATATGTATTATCAGGGAAAAATAGCAGGAAATACAATAATATGCTGTAAGCAAATGAAATCGCCAGCTAGATCTCGTGGATCGTCATTGGAATACAAGCAACTAATATAAAATACCCGTGATCAGATGATGAAGGCAAATCTGCGCACGCATGGATAGATCGGTAAAAAATGCAGTTCCGGAAACTCACGGCAACTGCGGCAACTCCGAAAAACTCGCCTCGGTGGCTATACTTGACATAATTGCCTGGAAACTATCCCAAACTGAGCACCCTGGCCTCTAGGCTGCTACTGATAACTGACAGACTGAAGATCGAACTTCGGAAGCTCTGGATGTCATCCCCTGGGGGGTTGTGCACCTCCTAGGCTCAATGAGTGCGCCCTAATGATTCCTTTGACGAAATTTGCTGCTATATAACTCGAAACGTGCGCCCTGGCCAATGCTGTACTGGGTCGGGAGGGTTTCCTCGGATCTGATCCAGAACTCCCTCTGGAACCCCAAATGCCCCTCCTCAAGAGCTACGCACTATTTGGTTGTCTGCTGCACCTTGAGAGATTCCACCGTCAGAATCTGATGACTGGTGGCTCAAAATATGCGCCTTGGCTAGTCCTGAATTAGGTCGGAAGGAATCTGCAAGATAATCTCTGACCTCGTGCAGCTACACAAAACCCTCTCTAACCCTTGCGTCCTCATTGGTTGAGCTGCGCAAACACTGTAAAATGGATACTCCGGAATAGCACGGTGAAATACCTGGATGGTATCTCCGATAGGCTAGGGTGTGTCTCTCAACACCGAAACCGATCAATGGTGGTGGTTTCCTCCAAAAGTCCACAGAACAACATAAGGTCGATTCTCCTCCTTTGGAAACTCTCTCAACATCAAATCATAACATAATGATGAATTAGGTTGCTTTACCCTTCCTTTATAGCTTCCCAAAGCCCTAATTCGTAGTTGACCTTTTCCCTCCAAGTGACTTTTACTTTATTTTATTATTCCTTGATTAAATCACTTAATTAATTAATTAAGCATTTTACCTCTAAAAACTGATTTATCCATCCTTATGGCTTCTCCGACCACTGAAAGTCACTTCTCATCATCTTATCCTGTAATGCTCTTCCTCCCGATTCTGATGAGCTATTACACTAAGAGGTTTCTCCAAGTAATATGCCCATTATGACCTTCTTAGTGAATTTAATTAAGATATGACCCATAATAACTCAAAATTACGGAAATCGTCGAAATGCAACGAAACCAAAGCCAAGCTATGTGGAAAGGATATTGATGATGAATGATGCAAGTCGGGCCCAATAAAACCCCCTCAATATCTCCCAAACTCTCTTTCACCCCTATTTTGCTACTTTGGTAGGCATAACATTCTGTAATGTAATAATTACCAAAAATGGGGACATTATAGTCCTCCCTGCTGGAATATTGCTTGTCCTCAAGCAATGACTGAATCAATCTGCATATGATACCAGGGTCCCATATCCACCCGTGTGACACAAAGTTGACTCCCCTCAAGATGGGGCCTCTCCAAGTGCTCACCACCCATGACACCCAAATGCTCCTGATGAGTAGAATGATCAATGGCCAAAGAATCTCAGTCAACTCCCCAAGCAACGACTCTACTCGAAACTCAACTCCATGAAACACTAAACTACCAAGCACTCCAATCCTTGGATCCCATATCAAGATGTGAACTGCAATGTCTTGTGAAGTATAGTTCTGTAACATATCAACACCATGATTCTCTTGCAAATAACACACAACCTCAACCTGAAATGAGTCTGTCCTACTAGACCATACCAAACCCAACACGACCCCCACCGACTGAACATGCTGCTGCCATAGTGAGGTACTACAAGACCTCAACGAATCACCAGCCAGTGACGTGCTCTCCCCAATACTGAAACTCAATGGAAAATCAAAGTGACTTCCCCCTGCAAAGATCCACTCGCTCCCATCGGTCAATGAAATGCCTAGCCCTGTAATCCGAGGGTCCCATGCTAGTCTCTGAGAGGGACCATCATGCTGATGCTGCTCTACTCTGATCATGACTATTTATGGAAAATCAAAGTGACTTCCCCTTGCAAAGATCCGCTCGTTCCCATCAGTCAATGAAATGCCTAGCCCTATAATCCGAGGGTCCCATGCTAGTCTCTGACAGGGACCATCATGCTGATGTTGCTCTACTTTGATCATGACTGTCTGCTCAGAGTATCCATACTGGATCCTCCACTCCTGGATCCTCATAAGATGAAACAAACTATTGACCAAATGGACTCTCGGATCCCATGTCAAATTTGGAAGTTCATCACTTCCAATCCCCACTAATTGCTGATGTGCCCTACCGGTAACTGTCGAAATCCCTCCATCCTCATCCCAATGAGAGTCTGAATATGTATCAACCTATGAGATATCCTCTGTCCCATGGCCTAAGATACTCTCTATCACGCCCAGGGCCTCAATTGTCTGTCCTCGATGATCCACCCTTATCCTGCTATACGCAATTAAGACACACCTGTCAGGTGGTCTCAACCTACCAACTCTCCATGTCCCCTGCCACTGTCTATCTCTCCCTGTGCTGCTGTCAATGATGAAAGTATCGGGAAAGGCTATCCTAACTATCTGCAACCAATTGTAGGACTGGAAAGTATCATATGCTTTGGTCAATCCCACGGACTTGACCAAAAGGTCGTCCATCGACACCCATGGTAAATAATCGCCTATACTCGTCACTGAACACCAACCATCGGGTACAACAGTCGGTATCTCCACAAACTGCGGGTCAATCATTCTCCATCAATCATCACTCATGCAACTACTAGTACAGTGAAGGTGATCTCCCAGATCTGTATATTGCTGCAAGGGAGAGGAATCTCCATGCTCTACTAAGTACATATCCTCCTTGGAATCCAGTGCATCCCCCTGAATCCCACTGTACACCTCCGTATGTATCTATGAACTACCACTCATCACTGTATGCCCCTGCATACTCGTGTGGTCTCCTGTATACACCTGCATCATGGATCCTGGGTGTACTACTGGGTCATCCTCTTCATGGAGGTCGACCAATCTTGGAACACAAATGGAAGTGTCCTCATAACTGCCCCTGGCTTTGGAATCCCCATGTGTATGTGTGTGCCCAACTGCCTCAAAACCCCTCATGAAGGGTGGTCCCTGTGACCCATGGACATCCTCCTGCGTCTCTGGATCATATGTCTCCATACTCATCAGTGATCCTGGGTACTCCTCATGCTCCTCCATCCATTGGTGCTCCTCTGCCAAATCACCAATATCCTCTAACAATGTAATTGAAGGATATATCTGACTCTCTCCTGAGATAGATATAGTGGATCTCTGACTAGTCTCCTCAAGGAGCTCCTCTAATCCGGCGCTTGATTCTTGAAGGGTTGTCTGTGTGCCTTCCAAGAATCCTCGTGTGCTCACCGACTCATGAGTGAGTCGGTCCACCTCAACCTCCTGCTCACTTAGTGCCCTGTGATACATCTCGCCAACCTCCAATATGTAATCTCTATCCATCAATAACTGCTGGTAGTCAACCCTCATCTTAGTCACTCTCTCCCTGAGTGTATGGAAGTCATCAATGGCAAGTCCCCTATTTGAACTATCATGTGCCATCGAGGCCCTCCAACAATAACCGCCCACCAATGTGTGTGTATCATCAATGCATCTAGTGGATGCCATGATCATGTCCTCACTGACTCTCAACTGTCCTATCAAGTGTCGTGACTCCTGATCACAACCCTGTTGAGGTGCTACCTCATCCCTCACTGCTAGTGTAAATAATGGAATCCTTAGCAACACACTCCTCAAAAGATAAGGCACTGAATTGCCCCCTGTCCACTGTGCTATTGAGTCCTCCTGTATGCCACTGCACACCATCACCAACTGCTACCCCCATCTGAATCACACTGTATCCGGTATGGGCAGCTGTATCCTCCTGTGCGCTCACTCTGCTAATGTCATCTGCACTTGGACCCCATACAAATGTGTCCAGACATGAGATATGGCCATCCCGACCAATAGGGAGTGCATCCTCATCACTGTAGACCGGTCCTGGAAGTGAGTATCCCATCAAACTGTCAGTCTTTACAACCTGATCTGATAATAGACTCCCCAAAAGAGGTGACTCACTCTCCTTATACTGATAGGTATGTATATAGTCAACTGGCTCCAAGTCTGTTGAAATTAATGCAGCTGCAAGAGCCATTCTCTGGGAGGATGGCATAAGACCCTAGCTGAGGACTAGGGCCCCCAATGCACTCCTGGGGTTTCTTGGTTTGGGACCAAGCAGTTAGAGCCATGGCAAAAGACCCTAGTGAGGGCCTCCAGTATATGGCTGGGGTTCTTGGTCTAGGACCAAACAGAGTCCCTAGATGTGTTCCAGGGAATCCTTGCCCGACGCTTGGATTGATCCTTGGATGTGTTCCTTGGTGGTTGATATAAGTCCCTAGATGTGTTCAAGGGCCCCTAGATGTGTTACAGGGAATCCTTGCCCGATGCTTGGATTGATCCTTGGATGTGTTCCTTGGTGGTTGATATAAGTCCCTAGATGTGTTCTAGGGCCCCTGGATGTGTTCCAGGGAATCCTTGCTAAACGCTTGGGTTGATCCTTGGTCTTATACCTTGGTGGATAAGACCCTAGATGTGTTCTAGGGCCCCCAGATGTGTTCTGGGGCAACTTGGTCTGGGACCAGGTAGATCTTGGTTAAATACCAAGATGTGATGATGTGTGATCTTCTTCGTCTCTCCCGGGATGGTCCATGAGACCTAGGAGTAGCTGAGAAGATGAACATGACCACATTGTTGATGTACCCTCTTATGCAGTGATGATAAAATTTTATAAGCCATCATGAGACTTATGTGGACATGTTTTGCCATTGAGGACCCCCTTGACCTTGTCTTATGGTTCCCCCTTTGTTTGATCTTGTTTCCCTTATTGATTAATGTTGTGTTGGGTTTTTATAAGTCATTTTGACTTATTTGACTTTGAATTAATAATAATTATTAATTAAAATGTCATTTATTTATTATTTTATTCTTAATCCCTAACCCTTCTTTATAACTATATAAGGAATCCTCCCCCTCTCTTTTTTACACATACTTACACTCACTCTCCTCACACTTACTAAACTTGCCGTGGCTACCTCAGTTTAGTTTTTCTTGGTTATGGTACGACTTCTCTAGTAAACCCTCTATTTCAGATTTGAGGTATTACTTGCACACTTGTTGGCTAGGAACTTCAGGTTGATTCTGCTTGCTTGGTTATGATGTGTTGGACCTCTTCCAATCTGCCTATGCTCACCGTGATCTCTCCTGTGGCTGCCACAAACTATCCCATGACTGCTTGAAGGAGTCCTTGGCTGAGTATGGGTGTCGCGACCCTTCTTTGTGACTGTCGCTGTGTGTGTGAGGCTACGGGTGCCTCCCTTCTCTATGGCTGCCACTGTGTGTGTGAGGCTACGGGTGCCTCCCTTCTCCTGGCTGCCAATTTGTGACGGGGTTTGCTGGATCTCTCTTTGCTGTAACTACCAGTGGGCGCATTTACTCTTTATTTTTGCTGGTGTCTTCTTTTGAGGGTTTTTCTACTTCCTGTTTCATTTGTTGGTATCTTCCTTTGGTTGAAGGGTTTGACTATTATAGTATATTACAGTTCAGTTTTGAGCAGCTGTTGAGTGTTACAATAGCATAGTACAATACAATGATCAATTTCCCAAGCTCCCACTAGTTTGAGAGGAGGGGTCGACCTTCTTATATAGCTTGAGAGGGTGTGAAGCTTCCCAAGAAAGAGGGCGAGTTAACTCAAGCAAAAGCGTGATGTTTCCCCATCAAAAGGGCGAGTCATCGTAAGCATGAAAGCGTGATGTTTCTAAACATGGGAGTGATGTTTCCTTCCCAAACGTGAAAGGAAAAGTTTTCCATTTAGAAGGGCGACTCAACTCAAGGATGAGGAAGATGTTTCCAAAGAGAAAAAGCATGACCAAATAAGAAAGTGCGCCTTTCCTTCATGGATGTCCAACTCATGACAACTCTTTTCCAATTAAGTCGCCTTCCACTTGAGACAACTTGCCACCACTTGAGTAGACTATAGAGACAAGGAAAACATGTCCCAAACATGTTTCCTTGATTTAAGGGTTGTTGATTTTTCCTTTTATTTGTCTTTTATGATCCCTTTTGTGAGTAAAATTAATTTTAAGTGATTTAAAAATCACTAATTTCACTCGCAAAGTGGATACTTAGGTAAAGTGTGTTGATGTTTTGGTAGCTGCGAGATGATCTTTCCCTCCTAGGTGACCTTTCTTAGATTTTGAGAAGATTTTGGAAGCAAGAGATCCATTAGACAGATGTTGAAATACCCTAGAAAAGAAGTTGACCCAGAAGAATAAAGTATAATGAAAAGAGACCTTCCCAGGAGAGAAGTCGGCCCAACTAGAAGGACATGAAGACTATAAATAGGAGGCGCCTTAGCTCATCTGTTCACTCACACTCTCCTAGCTACAGAGAAGCAAGGCGCAAGTTTGGAGAAGGAGACACAGCTGCTGCAGTGACTCAGTTTCTTCTTGTTCAATCTTTTGGTATCTCTCTCTTGTGCGCTACCTTTGTATGGTGCTGCTGTTGCAGCTGGGGTGGTATTTCTGGTTTAGCTAGCACTTGTGCTAGGGTTTATCTGATTGGACTTGCTTTGTGAATGAAATCTATCTAAGAAAGGTTGCTGGGTTTTTCCCCCATTTGGGGTTTTCCTAGGATAAATCTCTTGTGTTCTTTTGTCTATTGTTTATGCTACTACTGCTCAGTACATGATATATATATGTTAATGATAACGTAACACTAATGCTCTGTAAATAAGGAAAAATCCAACATGGTATTAGCTTTGGTTACCTTTAGAACAATTTGACCATTGGAAGGAAGATCACTACAATGACACCTTGCAGCACCTTGCAGCTGCAATACTTTGTCAAGCTCATTGAGCACTATCTCAAGGATGTTGGGAATCATTCCTTCATAGAGCAGTGCGCCCTAACCTAGCGCACCCCTTGAAAGCCTCAGCGTGCAGTTTGGTGAAGTTTGAAAAATAGAGGTTTTTCAGTGTTAGGGTTTCTACCGGCAAAAATGTCAACCAATATGGGAGTTGAAGATAGATTGGATGTAGCAGATAACTTCAGATCCTGGAAGCATAGAATACAACTCATTCTAGAAGAAAATGAATTGTTGGATCACATCAAGAAGATGCTTCTAGAACCCAGAGATGAAGAAGCAAAGGAAAATTTCAAAAAGAATGAGGTTAAGGCCAAGAGGATCTTGACAGACTCAATCAAGGATCACCTGATACCAAATGTATAAGAACTAAAGACTGCAAAGGAGATGTTTGATGCCCTAACCAGACTCTATGAAAGCAAGAACACCAGTCAGAAGCTTACCCTTCGGCATCAACTTAGAAATGTGACTGTGAACAAGTCAGAGACAATAGCCAACTTCTTTACAAGGATCTCACAGATCAAAGACAAGTTAGCAGCCATTGGAGATCCAGTAGAAGATGCTGAACTAGTAACCACTAGGCTAAATGGTTTCCCTCCCTCTTGGGACCCATTTGTCCAAGGAATTTGTGCAAGAAGGAGGTTACCCAAGTTTGACAAGTTATGGGAAGATTGCTCTCGAGAGGAATCTAGATTGATGTCCAATTAACAAAAGGTAGATGATGAGGAAAACCAAGCACTTGCAGCACAAGTGAAAAAGAGAAAGGAAAGAGAAGAAGGCAGTCCAAGGAGGTCTAAGAAGTCACGTCGTAAGAGGGATATGTCAAAGGTTCAATGCTTCAATTGTAGGAAGATGGGACATTATGCCGCACAATGTCCTCACAAACATGATAAGGAAAAGAAGAAGAAGCACCATGCACATGCAGCTGATGCTGAAGAACACAAACCCAAAGATGAAGAATTTGTATTCATTTTAGCACTCACCGAAACCATCACTCAAGGAAGCGATACCTGGCTCATAGATAGCGGTGCTTCCAAGCATATGACCGGATTCAAAAACTCTCTTATCAAAATTAACAGAAAAGGACCCCTCACTTCAAGTGGTGCTTGTAGACGATTCCAAGCATGCAATCTGCTGACCGCCTATTCAACTAGGGGGTCAACTCCATGTGCCATGAAGATATGCATCATCAGATGCAAATATGTTGAAGACAGTTTGGTTCTACTGGACAATTTATGCCTCCAACACAAATTTTTGTAAACGGAATTTCCGCACCCGTATGTGGGTTAATAATGTAATAGGTCTGCATGGATCATAGTTAGGTCAGGTACCTTGGGATGTTTTCATTGGGAGAATTCTTTTTATCGAGGGTTTTTTATCCTCAGGTTGTCAATTGGGCTTTTCAGCCTGGTTGATTTCCCTTGAGTTTTTCCCTCACACCTGCAATAATTCCTCCAAAGTGGTGAACGACGTTCTAATGGTCTCATCCTCTTGTAGCTATTAGCAATGATGTAAATGACCATGCAAGACATCATAGAAAGTTTCACAGAATTTTGTCGAGTCTAGATAGTTTTTTTTTAATTAATTAAATTTAATTAATTTTCCTATGGTTGAGATTTTAATTATTTAATTAATTAATTGTTTTTGAGCAATTATTGTAAAAATTAGGCCTTTGGGTTTTTGATAGGGGTATTTGTGCTCAAAAGAAATGGAAAAGCACCCCCTATACCCTTGGGCCAAGTTTCAGCTCAGTCGGACGAACTTAGCTAGGTGTTTGTCCACTCGGAGTCAAAGTCAGTCAAAACAACAATTTTTATTGCTAAGTCAAAAATGTAATTTTTGTAAAATTGAGTTAATGGGGTAATGTTAAGATGGAAAAGGGCAAGAGAAGTCATTCCTAATCTACCCAACCCACTTCCTAACCATTACACACCCCCTCACCCATTCACTCACTCTTTTCCTCACGCCCCCTAGGGGGATTTGCGCCCCCCTTCACCATAAACCTTAGGAAATGTCATTCAAATAATTTGTGGGCCCCTCCCATGTGTAGTGCGCCCCTCCTAGCCTACCACCTCACCTATGCTTGGTCCCACACCCTCCACCTTACGTCCACCTCACCTATCCTCACCAAAACCCTAAGTGGTGCACCCCTCTCCTTGGGATTCTCTCATGGGGCTGGGTTGTAACACTTGGCATGCATCCAAGAGGGGTCGTTTTGCCTCTTTGGGTATAAATACAGCCCCTCACCCCCTCATTTCTTCACCAATCTTTGAGCTAGTGTTACTCTACTGAATTTTCGCCCCATTCTCTTGCTCTTGCCATCTTGCATTCCATCCCATTTTTCTCTTGAGAGTCTTGGAGCAACTTGTTGCTGCAACACTCTCCCATTGGATTAATAAATCTTTGGAGGATTTTGAATCACCAAGAGTATTCTGGTTGCATTCTTGCATATGATGTGATCTTGTGATGTTTAAGTTTCTTGTGTAGCATTGAGTAGATCTTTGGCAAAGTAGTTTGCTAGGGTAGATTAACAAAGAGTATTCTTGCTGGTTTATATAGGTTTGATAGCTAATTATTTGAAGTATTTCATGTTGTTAGTCTATTCATACATATTATCTACTTCCATGCTTCACATTTTGTCTTGAGTTTTGTAGGTTCACTTCAAGGGATTGTTGGGAAAGCCTCAAGAAGGAGTCTTCCCTCAAAGCCTTCTCAAACTCCTAGTTTTGTAGTCTGATTTTTCTGCTCACTTTTCATTCATATTTCAGTAAACTAACCATCTTAGATAGGTCACATAAACTATACTTTCATTTGGAGATTTTATGTGAAAACTTTCTGCTTAAAAACCATAAATTTTTCTTAACTTTGTTGTGTTGTGCAACATTTCCAGCAAGCATTTGCTTACTGTTTTTTACAGATTCTTACCAGGAACAAAGGGTTATGCTGCTCACATTCGACATTACAACACTTCAAGAGCTTCTTCATTAGTTGGGTAACGTTTTTCTTCTCTTTTTCATCTTTTCTAGCATTGTAGCAAGCCTCCGGGAAGTTCCCTTGAGGCTTGCATTCTCTTGTATCTTTGTTGCATTCTTGTAAGTCATTTCAGCAAGTTATTGTTGCCTATACCTCGGGAGAGTGATTGGCTTAGCCAACCCCCCAAAATCGTTGGGCTAGGACTTACCTTAATTTCTTTATTTGTTATTCTTTTTCCCCACTTGTCATTAGGACAAGGTTGTGTGGCTAGTTTGTTATAATAATAATTGTTTAAGTCTTTCTTTTCAACCCTCTTTGGCACAACATTGGTAAGCTTGCCTCCACCTTGTGCTATTGTGAGTGGTTTGCAATTTATTTCAAGTTTTGCTTAATAAATAACTGCCTACACCTTGGGTGAGAAACCTCCAATATCGTATGGCTAGACTAGTGATGTGATGATCATGTGCTAATGGTTAAATGATTTGAAATCTTTTTTATGGTCCATGTCATACATTCACTAGATCGTGGCTTAAGCCTTTGAGGCATAAATCTTTTACTTTCTTTAAGTTTCTTATATCTCAGTCCATAGTACATCTCTCAATGCAAAATACATACATGGTCAAGAAGTATATCTTAAAGAAATCCTTTATTTTGTGCAAGCTTCTTATGTTTCAAACTCTTATTTTATTTTAGGCTTCCAAGCACTCTTGGGCAAGTAAATGGTGTAGGGTGGTTTTCTTTTCAGCAATTGTTTAAATCGTTAGCTTGCTTTCTTTATGGAATAACTCACATGGTTAAATGATTAAAATTTAAAGTGTTGTTTCCATTTGGCAAGCTGTCCTTGCTTTCTACATAGCACTCTGTCATACATGTTTTTACTTGCTTATGGTTAATCAAATGATGATGTGAATCCCCCTTATTTTCAGCTTTTCATTACAAGTTCATGTATGTTCATAAGCTTCAAAGTTTTGATCTGCAAACACACATTCACAACAGTCACTTAAGTTTCGGTTTTGGGCATTTATCACTATTTTTGGGCATCTAAAACTTATCTAAAACACTCAAAACACATCTTAAGACTTAGTCCTAAGTCATAACAACTTATTAGACCAACTAGGACATCTTAATTCCACCATCTTCACCATCTAAAACGGGTTTGAGGAAAACAACGGAAGGTGTAGGCAGGGGATTGTCTCACGGCACACAGGATGTGTCATTTCCGGGAAGTACTCATATTTTAGGGCTGACCGTGAAAGCTAGCGTGGGCCTCGTTGCCTTACTATCTTGAGCATCCGACAGTTATTTGGCAATAGAAGGAGGAGGGTTAAGGTTTGACGCTTAGTTAGGAGGGTAATTAAAATCCATTAAATCTTTAAACAATTCTTAACCACTTAGTCTCCTAGACAATCTTTACTTGGGTATATCTTATGGTTGTTTAATCTACATTGCAAGCACACATTTATCTTTCAATCTGTTATGCAATCTTGTGGTTTGATTATCTAAGTGTTAGATCTTTTGAGTTTGGTTGAGCATTTATTTTCCAAGTATTTTATATCTTTCAATTTACGCTCTTTGTGGTGTGATTCAAGAAGAAGTTGAACATCCCATTTGGAGGCATCATCTTGTTGAGTCTTGAGTGCTTTAGTGGTTGCCATTGAAAAGCAGTCCAATAGAGTAAGTGCTATTGGGACATGCTTGGCTTTATGTGAATGATCTCAATGTTTTGATATCTTTTGGATTATCACATTTAAGCACTTGTTAATCTTGTCTATTTGTATCTTGTGTATCTCTTGTATAACTGTTGTAACATTTATTATTTATTATTGTAAGTACTTGTATATTCTTGTTGTGGAATAGTTGCAATCTTGCAATCTTGTAATCGTTTTGTAATTCAACACCCTCAAACATAGTTGACCCCTTGCCCAATATCTAGGCACTAGTCTTAGTTGACTTAGAAAAAACGCTTTGCTTGACATTTTATTGATCTTGCATCTTGCATTTGCTGCCTTAGCATCATAGGTTAGTATTCCCCCCAAACCTCTAACAAATTAAAACCAACTCCTAGAACATAAACATTAAATCACATCTAGTAACTAGGGTCTACCCCCCTTGGCTTCCCTAGGAGTAAGCCTAGAAGGAAGAGGTTCCAGTCAAGGTGATAGTGTGGACTGTGAACCTAGGCTTTGTGCCTCCAAGGACACACTAAGTGAGTTGGACTTTGTTCACGTTTGCAAGTGTGTATTAGGACGACAACATCTTTGGCGCTGCTGTTGGGGATTGAACCTGGGTCACCTGCGTGACAGGCGAGAGAAGCTTCCTTACAACTTGACTCAAGTAACCCTCTTTCAATTAAAGATATACTATTTGTACAAGGTTTAAAGAAGAATCTTCTATCCATTTCAGCTTTAGAAGATAAAGGTTTTAGGGTAGCTTTTGTGGATGGCCAAGTCCTTCTATGGCCCAAGAATTCAAGCATAAATAAAGCCACTGTGATCGGTGTCTAAGAGGGAGGACTGTATAAGTTGAAGGGACACCAAGAACAAGCCCTTGTACATAATAGTGTTAGTTCCAATGAACTATGGCACCGAAGGCTTGCTCACTTGGACTATAGATCATTACCAGTTTTGAGCAAAATGGTTACAGGTCTACCAGAAATCCAGATAGACCATGAAGGAGTATGCAAAGGATGTGCACTGGGAAAGAATGTCAAGGGAAGCTTTACAAACACTGATAGCAGATCCAAAGGTATTTTGGACATCATACACTCCGATGTATGCGGACAGATGACGGTGCCATCACTTGGCAACTTTGTATACTATGTGTTGTTCATAGATGACTATTTTAGGAAGACATGGATCTACTTCTTGAAAGCAAAAGATGAAGTCTTTAACAAGTTTCAAGAATTCAAGGTTTTAGTTGAGAATCTCTCTGAGAGGAAGATTAAAGTTTTGAGATTTGATAATGGAGGTGAGTACACCTCAAAGGAGTTTAAAGACTTTTGCCAAGAAGCAGGGATTAAGAGGGAGCTTACAACTCCCTACAACCCTTAGCATAATGGGGTTGTAGAAAGAAAGAATAGATCCATCATAGAAGCAACAAAAAAAATGATACATGACTAGGGCCTACCCATGCACTTATGGGCAGAAGCATCCAGTACAACTATATACCTGCAGAATAGAAGCCCTCATAAGATATTGGGGAACAAGACACCTGAAGAGGTGTTCACCGGAAATAATCTAGAAGTCAATCACTTGAGGATTTTTGGTTGTCCAGTGTTTATACATGTTCCCAAGGAAAAGAGAATGGAATTGGAACCTTCAGGAAAGAAAGGCACATTCGTTGGATACAGTGAAACTTTGAAGGCCTATAGAATTTACATTCCAAGGCAAAGATAGATCGAGATCAATCGGGATGTAACATTTGACGAAGATGAAGCCTTCAGAAGATCAAGGGAATCTCACATAGACGAGGACCAAATAGAGCAAGAGGCTCCCAAAGATGCAGTCATGGTAGACTCTACACCCGAAGAAACCATCCCAGAAGTTCAGAAGGATATGGTAGAGTCAGAAAGACTTGTAGATCTACCTGAAGAAGCTGTGGCTACCAGGAAGAGACCAGCTTGGCTTCGGAACACTTTGCAGGAAGCTGAAGGACATGCAACTCCCAAAGGCTCCTTTAGAGAGAGCAAGAGACCACATAAGTTTTCCAGCTGTGTGGCACTAATGAGCAACATCATTGATTCAGAACCTTCCACTTTTGAAGTAGCTGCTGAGAAGCCAGAATGGAAGGATGCCATGATGGAGGAGTATTAGTCCATCATGAAGAATGATGTATGGGAGGTTGTTCCGAGACCAGAAGAGAAGTCAATTGTGACTTCCAGATGGATCTACAAGATCAAGCATGCTGCAGAAGATAGCATAGAGAAGTACAAGGGCAAGGTTTGTGGCTAGAGGGTTCTCTCAGAAAGAGGGAGAAGACTACGACGAAACCTTTGCTCCTGTAGCAAAATACACTTCCATTAGATCAATCATTGCGATTGCTTCCACAATGGGATGGAAATTACACCAAATGGACGTCAAGACTGCTTTCTCAAATGGTGTAATAGAGGAAGAAGTGTACATAGAACAACCACAAGGCTTCGTGATCCATGGGACGGAGTCCCATGTGTGCAGACTGAAGAAGGCCTTGTACAGACTGAAGCAAGCACCTAGGGCATGGTATGCCAAGATAGATGGATATTTGATGAGATTCGGATTTACCAATAGTGAGGTAGATCCTAACCTTTACTATAAGGTTGAGGATGGATGCCCATTGATCTTGGTTCTATATGTAGATGACCTATTTCTAACAGGGGACGAGAAGCTCATTGATGGGTGTAAGAGAGAGCTCGCTTCAGAGTTCGAGATGAAGGATCTAGGTTTGATGCATTACTTCTTGGGATTGGAAGTGTGGCAGAGATCAGATGAGATTTTCCTTAGCGAAGGAAAATACACTGTTGAGATCCTGAAGAAATTCGGCATGGACTACAAGTCCATGACCACACCTATGACGATAAGTATGAAGCTCTTGAGTGACAAATCTTCAGATTTGGTGGATCTCACGATGTACAGACAGTTGATTGGATCCTTGATGTACTTGGTTAACACTAGGCCAGACATATGCTTTGCAGTGAATACCTTGAGTCAACACATTGTTGAACCTAGACAGGTACATTAGATGGCAACAAAGCATATGTTGAGGTGCCTTCATGGTACGGTTGGATATGGATTAAGATATGTCTTGGGTGAAGATGTGAAGCTATAGGGATATATAGATTCTGACTGGGCATGGAGTGAAGTGGATTGGAAGAGTACTTCCGGATGTTGTTTTAGTCCGGGATCATGCTTGATCTCATGGTTGAGCATGAAACATACATCAGTGGCACTCGGTACATCAAAAGTGTTAATTTAGAGCAACTATTAGGTTTCTTTTCAATTTACTAGATAACAATAGCATAGGTAGGATCACTGAGAGAAACACAATCACAAGATACACAACATTTATCTTGGGAAACCCTCATGGGGGAGAAAACCCAACAAAAACTTCCTTAATATAGATAGCTAATACAATGCCAAGACAATAAACCAAAACACTAGAGAATATCCAACACTGAGCAATGCACCTCTCTCTTCCTTCATCTCCCAACTGCAGCTATCTCCAAACTTGCGCACTTGTTGAGTGGAATGAGTGAGTGAATGAATGAGGCCCTAGACTCTCTTATTTATATTAGCTGGCAGGCGCTGGGGAGGTGTCTCTTCACTGGGTAGGGCCGACTTCTTCACTTAGTGGTTAAAACCACTTTAATTAGGCCTGGGGACGACTTCTTAATTTGCATGATGTAATTAGGGTTTGACCAAACCGCAAAAGCGGATTTGGTCATTTACAAGGCCTGACATGATCAATCCACAAAAGGGGATTGATTTAATTAATAATGACTCAATAATAAATAGAATACTCTTTGCGCAGTTTGTAGCAAGGATAAAAGACTAGAGATTTTGAAGAGACAAACTGGCGTAACTGGAACCAATCCCACCCAATGTCACCTCAATGGGATGGTTCTTTCTGTTTAGGGTGGTAAGGCCCAGGGGAGACGTCTTCAGTGACCTAGGGTTTTGAGAAGGCAAAGGATTATAAGGCAAAGATAAGTTTCCCCCCTCAAAAGTCACCACCGAGCAGATAGTCCGGCTAAAAGCCAATAACAAAGTATAACCAAGAAAAAGAGATGCACCTGCCTGAGACAAAGCAACAAGAAAACTGATATATATGCAAGATGCTCACTTGGTTAGTACTTCATATAAATCAATGACTATCTGATACACATATAAGCAATTGGATAATAAATATTGACGAAGTCAATGTTTATAAAATAGCAATGATAAATGTCACTTCTTCAATACATGCTAAAACAATATGGCATTCAATGTAACAAATCAACACTTTATTCAATTAATGCCTTAAAACCACCATTTAAATGCTTATAAGGAGAACGTTAGCTGCACAAATTATATTATAGCAAGGGATGACGAGAGCAGTAGGTTAGTTAGGGTTAGTTTGTAAGCTAAGATTAGTAGTTAGGGTTAGTTTGTAAGCTAAGGTTAGTAGTTAGGGTTTAATTCAAAGTTTTGAGAGTTGTTGTGATCAAGTTCACTTTAAACAAGAAGTTTTTAGATCAGTGCCTTAGGATTAATGGAGTCAAAAGTGAAGGACGCAAGAGCTAAAGGATCAAAGGATAGTACGACTAAGGACTAGAAGGAGAAGTTTTGTAGTGTTGCTAAAGCAAGGCTTCAAAACCAAAATCCTAGGGGAGAGAGGCTCACCTTGGTGTAGGGGAACTAGGCCTCGGTACTCTCTCCTTATTCCTTAACTCAATGGCGATGACGACTAGCTGAGAAAATAGCATGAAACCAAGACAAGAGGGTTTGGAAGGCAACGTGTTGCTACAACAAGGCTTCACCAGCAAACCCTAGGGGAAAAACGACTCTCAAGGTGTAGGGGAACGAGGCCGTGGGACGTCTTCTCCTTCTTAGCTCAGGAAAGGAAATGTCTAGCGAAATGAAGAGAAAAGAAGAGTGTAGCTACGACTAGGCTCTCCCCTCTTCAAACAATGGCTGAAAAATCTCTTAATGGGGACATGAGACAAGGACCAATGATGTGTGCTTGTCACCTAGGGTTTATTCAACAAATTTATAATACCATATGCAAGAAATAACAATACAACCATTCAATCAAGAAGTTTTACAGAAATTCACTTACATATCACCAAGAAAAGCATAACAAAACCTAGTTGTCACAACTTCCACCAAGAGAAATGCCAAAATATGCCAAGAAAGTCTAACTTCAACAAGTGCGCCTCACAATTTCAGCCAATAACCCAAGAGAGGGCGCAAATTTCAGACTTCACTAATGAGTGAGTGAGAGATGATCAAAAAAATGAAGGTGAAAATCCTTCATTTATACAATACCATGACCTAATTTTACATTTTAGGTCATGAAAAAGGCTGACAAGGCCAAAATACTAAAATCATACTGTTTTACATTAAATGTTCAAAATTAAAATCTAATCAAGCTAAAGAGAGACGTCATGCTCCTTTTAGGCAGACGTTAGCCCCTTCTAGGGCAAATGGAGCATCCTGGAGCAAAACGTTAGCCCTCCTTGGGCTTCTCCAACTTGCCACACGTGCCAACACTACCAAATCTGCCTCCCAAGATGTCCACAAGGCTGGATCACGTCATGATCATCATGGGTGACGTCCTAGGCCTTCCAAGGCCAACGTTTCTCTGTAAAAGGGCCAATCCCCCTAGGTCAAGCTCTGCCAAGGTGCCTTTGGTGGAACGTCCTCCTCTTCTCCGGTGCAAAGCCCCTGATCCATCTCTGTCCTGTCTCTCCCCCCTGATGGGGTCTCAACATCCACCTGGTAGGCTCTTCAGCCCCATGGAGGTTTGAACTGATCCTCTTCCCATGTGTACCGATCCAAATGGTACCTGTCCATTGGGTATGATCCTACACATCAACAACTACGCCCTCCATGGGATCATCAGTCACAGGGATCATAGCAATGTCAATCACATCTCATCATCAATATTATTAAACATGTGCATAAAATCCCTAATACATCAGTCAAAAGCTCAAAGACGTTACACAAGCCTGCAATACAAGTTTGAAGAGAAAGACAATGCGTCTTATTGGGCTAGTGTCCACTGGAAAAGGAAAGTTTTCGGAAGAGACCTCATCCAAGCCATATAAGTGGGTGATGTGGTCAAGGGATGTCCAAGTAGGTGGGTGCAATGAGGGCAGAGGATGCAAAGTTTTACCTGTGGGTGCCTTTGTAGAAGGTGAGCTGTACCTGTCCTAGATGCAATTTTTCCAAGCCCATCCATGCCTTTTATTCTTTTATTCTTTATTGCCTTTTTCTTCAAGAACTAATCAGGGGACACTGCCCTGGCGTGGTGACCAGTGGTGACAGCGTTACCCACAAGTACTTTCACAGAAATGAGAAGACTGGCTCGTGATGAGACTCCCTTTCCCTTGGCCATGCAACCAAGAGTCATTACCCCGGCGTGGTAACCAGTTGGTGGTAATGTCATACTGCTAGGTACCCATGGACCAAATAGGTTGGCTCGTGATGAAACCCCCTATCCTCTGATCAGGTCTTGTTTTATTATTTTTCCGGGTCCCTCTTGTTTTTTGCTGAGAAGCCTTTTATTACTTTCTCGGGAATCCCTGGGCGAAGTATCTTGAGGTTTTATTCTTAGGCTTTTATCTTTTACCAGCTGCTTTTACCTTCTGGGCCTTTAGCCCCTTCTTCCCATGAGGTAAGGTGCAATCCTGTAAATAGGTCAACCGATTGTCTGGACAAGTGAAATGGGATAGGTGAGCGGGAAGCAAGATGAAAAAGTGGTGCTGTGAAGGGAGCAGACGATGGCTTTTCAGAAATCCCCCCCAGTGGAAAACAGAAACCTAAGGACACAGGCTTACTAGGGCATCCTGTCAATCCCCCCAGACATGGTCAAGTGGGCAATATAAGATCCAAGCGTTTGTTAAAAACAAAAGGAATCAAATGCACATATTCAAGGGTTTTGATGATCAAAGTGACACATACCATGATACTGGGACTAATTACCTCATGGAGCAAGAACCATCTCTGACACAAGACCAAGCTGATGGTGATGGATGTTGCTGCTGCTGACAAGATAAAGGTGCTGGAAGAAAGAAAAGGTGGGCCCTCCAGGGCCATGCTAAAGTCAATCCTACTCTCGGTACTCCATGTCTAGGACCTCTGGGGCCCCGAGACATGATCTCCTAGTTATCCCTAAAAGTGTGGGATAACAGGAGCCAACCTTGATACATTGTGACAATCAAAGTTGCATGAAGCTTACTGAGAACCCTGTATTCTATGACAGGTCTAAGCATATACAGATCAAATATCATTACATCCAAGACATGGTGTAGAGAGGAGCTGTGGAGCTCCAGTACATATCCACGAATGAGTAGATAGCAGACATTCTCACCAAGCCCTTGTCAAGAGTGAAGTATGAGTACTTCAGGGACAAGCTTGGAGTGTTGTCGAATGTTCACCCTTGTTGAGAGGGAGGTGTGCTGTTTCTTCTCATGCTGACTAACCCCTCTGGCCAAGGGTTCCCTAGATCAGTCACGTGAGATGACTGAGGGGGTAATGCACTGTTGGACCTGCTGAGAGAAGAAACATCACACACGTAGTCGTAAGACTATGGTGGAGGCTGTGTGACTCCAGACAGTAGCTGTGTGCTACTACGGTGGATGTGTTCCACTAGCGGAGGCTATGTGACTCTGGATAGTAGCTGTGTGCTACTTCGGTGGATGTGTTCCACTGGCGAAGGCTGTGTGACTCCGGACAATAGTTGTGTGCTACTACAGTGGATGTGTTCCACTGGCAATGACTGTGCGTCACTGGACAGTAGTTGTGTACTACTTGGCAGTGTTGTGATCTATTGGATGACATTGTAGTAGCCGTGTGCTACTAGATGATTGTCATGGAGATTACCAGATCGTTTGGATGTAGCTGTGTGTGCTACTGTTTGATCGCAGAGACTCTGCCTGATGATTCGAGCTACCAAAGGCATTATAGCAGCTGTGTGCCTGCTAGAAGATTGCAGAGTAGTCAGTGGACTACCAGATGAAGACATCATGAAAGATGCCTCCCTAGCTAAGAGGGAGTGTTGATGTTTTGGTAGATGCAGGAGGATCTTTCGCTCCTAGGTGACCTTTCTTAGATGCTGAGAAGATTCCAGAAGCAAGAGATCCATTGGATAGATGTTGAAATACCCTAGAAGAGAAGTCGGCCCAGAAGAATAAAGTATAATGAAAAGACACCTTCCCAAGAGAGAAGTCAGCCTAGCTAGAAGGACACGAAGACTATAAATAGGAGGTGCCTTAACTCATTTGTTCACTCACACTCTCCCAGCTATAGAGAAGCAAGGCGCAAGTTTGGAGAAGGAGACACAACTACTACAGTGACTTAGTTTCTTCTTGTTCAGTCTTTTGCTATCTCTCTCTTATGTGCTACTCCTCAAGGAGGTGCGCTACCTTTGTATGGTGCTGTTGTTGCAACTGGGGTGGTATTTCTGGTTGTACTTTGAGCTAGCCTTTGTGCTAGGGTTTATCTGTTGTTTCATGATTGGACTTGCTTTGTGAACGAAATCTATCTAAGAAAGGTTGCTGGGTTTTTCCCCCATTTGGGGTTTTCCTAGGATAAATCTCTTGTGTTCTTTTGTCTATTGTTTATGCTGCTACTGCTTAGTACATGATATATATATGTTAATGATAACGTAACACTAATGCTCTGTAAATAAGGAAAAATCCAACAAAGTGGGTATTCTTAGTCTAAAAATGAATACCCCCAAGGCATATAATGCCTCCTAGTACCGTCTTTTTTATACATGACTCAATTACAATTAAAATATTCCATTTTATGGAAATTTTTTTATTGACATAAAACTTAAAAAAAACCCTATAGGGTTCTTGGCACATTTCCATAAGACTATGATAATGCTTAGCATGGTTATATACATAGGACTTGATATAGCGCAAGTTGTAGGTTGGGCAAAGCTCGACCCAACCATGGAACAAGTGCTACAACTTTGGGAATCCTACACCCAATGTCACCTCAATGTAGGTCCCGCACTTGGGGGGTGACTAAGGTCAGTCCTGGGAGGCGATCCCATAGACCCTAGGGGGAATGGAAAGGATGAAGAGAAGTGTCAGGAGAAGTCTCCCGGAAGGTCAAGTGATGGAAGAAATGATTGGTTGGAAAGATGAGTGAAGAGAGGTAAATTGATACCAAGTGAAAAGATAGTTGCCGGTGCACCTGTGTATGGCTATGGTTGTGAATGGTTAATGGAAGAAGTGATACGCTAGCCTTGGAAGGCTATTTTCTAGCTCTTGTGGTTGATTGTCTTAGCATCTCTCTTGATCTTGGTATGGTTTTTACTCTCTTACTATCATTTTATTCAAGTCAAGTATTGTTTATGCTAGGAGCTAGGTGGGAAGTATAAGGGCATACACCCCCACCATAGTCTTCACCATTTTATTGCTTCATCTCATTGATTAAGGGTTTGCTAAGAGAAGTATAAGGGCATACACCCTCGTAACTTAAACCCTAGCTTAGAGAAACTTGCCTTGGGGAGTAAAAGGGCTTACACCCCCAAGGAGGTAGCTTCTCTAAGCTCCTTGTGACTCTATTAACCCAATAGTAAAGGCACTAGTCATTAAATTTGCTGCATTGGAGAAATAAAATATTGCATTGGGAAACGTGAATTTCGGTCATTTTTACTTCTTGCAAAGTGGATTGTTTTCCTTGTGCCTTGGGCACCTCATAGCCACTAGGGCATCCTCATCTAAGGGCTACTTGTTGCTGCTGTTACAAAAATATATCTTCAGCCATTAGGGCTTCAGAAAACCTAACCTATTTGTTCTAATAACTCTCTTATCAACCATTGGTTTTTGCTCAAAGTTTGCACATTTACTCTCCTTGTCCTAGCGCACTTTTTGGCAACGTTTGAAGGGATTCTAGTGGCTGATTTTCTTGCTGTAATATATTGAATGTTACAGCCATAAGGCTGATATAATTTGCTGCAGACAAGTGTTTACAACAGCCTTATCTTTTATGCTAAGAGTACTGGTTTTTCACCTTGAGTTTGGCTAGTCAATTGCTAGTTTTTCTCTTGCATTTTCTACTTAATCTTTAGCATTTATTGAGCAGCTTATAGTATATTTTTCTTGCTGATATATACTGTCTTTTAATGCTGCAAATTTGGGACAGCAAGCTTAACTTGATGATCCAACTAACATATACTGTTGCAAGGTGTGTTTTCTCGTGTCTCGGGCAGGTATAGTCATCCGAAAAAGCACTATACTTGTGGGGCATCCATTACTTGACTTACAAGGCATCTCTTCTTGCCCTTCATTCCTTTTAGACTTGACCTATAGGGGCTTCATTTCCATCCATCTCCATCTCCATCTCAATCCCCTGAGGGTCACCGGGATTGCCTCCCTAGAGTGACCTAGTCACCCTTGAAGTGCGGGACCTACATCGAGGTGACATTGGGTGTAGGATTCCCAAGTTGTAGCACTCGTTTCGTGGTTGGGTCGGGCTTTGCCCAACCTACAACTTGTGCCATAACAGGACTCTAGACTTAACAACACCCTAAGTCATATCCACTAGTAAAATTACTCCAGCTTTGGAGGATATTGAGTGAAAAAACTCAGAAATTATAAATCGCTTGGAACAACAAAATATAATTAACAAGTAAAAAAACACACTAGAGTAATGTACTAGTGTCTAAGTCTTAGGTGGCTAATCTTGTTACACAAAATCACATGCTTAAGTCATTTTATTGCAATTCCTCGCAGAGTATGGAAATGTGGTAAAAGTTGAAAAAGGGCAATAATGGCCGGTTGGACTTCTGAATTTTGAATATTGAACAAGTAGTTGTTCAATCTTTGGTGGCTCATCTGCAAATCCATCCTGGTGCAACTTGGTGGATAACATAGAGCACATGTCCTTTTATGATAAAGGGATGACAAAAACCACAAGTGCATAAACCCTAGACGCATGAACCTTAAAATGACTTAAATATTATCTAGGTCATTAATACAACACTAAAGCATTTTTTCACTGAGTCAACAAGTTACTTTATTAACATGCCTAAGTCTATAGTCTAGAAGACCAATATTAACTAAATAACTCTAACATCCTCCCTTAATGGTCATTCTAGAGACTAACCAAGTTTGTCTCTGAATTTTACAAATTTACCTGGGCTAAGAGACTTGGTGAAAATATCTACAATCTGGTACTAAGTTGGTCAATATTTCAGCTCAATTTCTCCATCTTCTACAAGTTGTCGGATGAAATGATGATACACATCAATGTGTTTGGCCCGCTCATGGAAGACAAGGTTCTTTTCCAGCTCGAGAATTCCCTATTTATCACAAAAAAGTACTATGGGTTCATTTTGATGAACTTGCAAATCTGCAAGTATCCTTATAAGCCAAACTGCTTCACATGCCCCTTTAACTGCTGCTATGTATTCTTCTTTTGGAGAGGAAAGTGAAACTGCATGTTGTTTCATGTTGGTCCAAGAAACTGCCCTTGTGCCAAGACTGAACATATAATCTGTTGTAGACTTCCTATCATCCATGGATCCTACCCAATTTGAGTCTGAATAGCCACACAACTAAGGTTCTTTGCTTTTCCCATATAGAATGCCAAACTCTCATGTTTTCTATACATACTGTAGCACCCTCTTTGTTGTTGTCCATTGTTCTGTTTTTGGAGCTTTCAAAAATTGAGAGATATAGCTAATTTCATAGTTCAAGTCAAGTCTAGTGGTTGTAAAATAGATCAAGCTTCCCACTGGTTGCCTGTATATTGATTTATTGATTGCCTTTGAACTAGTCTTGGCTGAAAGTTTCATCCTTTTCTTCACAGGTGTAGATGATGTTCTACAATTTGCTATCATGAACTTGTCTAACACACCTTTGGCATATTTTTTTTTTTAAAACAAAAAAACGATTATCTGTTTGCCAAAATTCTACACCTAAGCAATAATGTAGGAGGCCTAAATCTATCATGTCAAAAGATAAACATAACTCAGATTTTACCTTTGCAATTGCTCCGGCCTTGCTTCCTCCTGTGATGATGATATCATCAACATATATCACTAGAATTACCACATCACCATTCTTTGTTCTGACGTAGAGATTGGAGTTAGAGGACATCTTTTGAGTCCTTTCTCTCCCAAATATCTATTAATTTTGACTATGCTTGGGGAGCCTGCATCAGTTGAAGCAAACCGGACGATTCACTTCATGAAATCATCAACCATGAAGAGAGAACCCCATAATATCCAAATTAAAATATTAATGTTTATTAGTATGAATAGATTATATGGGATTGGTTGAAATGAGATACAATTGTTGTGTATGTTGCTTCCTTTATACACACTTGGGGTTGTTGATGATTACAACTTCGTGAGACATCCTCCAGGACACAAACTGAGCGAGTCGGCCTGTGAGAGATCCCATTAGTTGGGTGTGCCCATGAGATGGGTGTGTCGTTCCTCTCTAAGACTGAGATGGAATGTTGTGTGCCCCTGTGTGGGGTAAAGATGCCCATGAGATGGGTGTGTCGATGTGTGTGCCCCTGTGTGAGGTGAGAATGCCCATGAGATGGGTGTGTCATTTGAGATGAAATGATGTGTACCCCTGTGAGAGGTGAAGGTGCCCATGTGATGGGTGTATCGTTCTCCTCTATGTAGAGAGTTGAGACGATGTGGTACTGTAGATGATTTTCCTATGAGACTCAGTGACGTAGAGGTCTGTTGAGTAGGACGTCCTTGTGGCTGAGCACAGGTGGACGTGCCCCTAGTGGCTGAGCACTAGTGGGTGTGTGAGATCCATTGCTATATTGTCTAAGAGTAAGATTTACTTGTAACCCTAATTGTTATGTAAAGGGTACAGGTCGGCCCTGTTATCCCCGATATCTAGGGATAACTAGGAGATCATGTCTCGAGGCCCACATGGTCCTAGACATGGAGTACCGAGAGCGAGATTGACTTGAGCATGGCCCTGGAGGGCCCATCTTTCTTCATCTCAGCCAGACTTGTCCTGTCAGCAGTAGCAGCTTCCATCACTACCGGCCTGGGCTTGCATCGGAGAGGACTCTTGCTCCATGAGGTAATTGGTCCGAGGTATCATGGTATGTGTCATATTTGATTGTTATAACCTTCTTAT
>ML816427.1:4724-17399 GCA_009831015.1 Picea engelmannii | reverse complement strand
CATGGTCTACCCAGCAATAGATGACAAACATCCATAGGAATGACATCACATAATATCTTATCATTATATCCTCCTATCTTAAATTCAACTAAACATTGTTTAGTGACAGTTACCTGATGTCCTTTTTGTAGCCACAAAACTCTATATGGGCTTGGATGATCAGTCGTCTCCAGCTCCAGCTTCTCTACCATCTCGGTTGAAACGAGATTATCCGTGCTACCACTGTCTACAATGACCTTGCATACCCTGTCCTTGGTCTTGCAAGCAGTCCTGAAAAGTCTGGTCCTTTGGACTGAATTTTCCACCTCCTTCTCAGGTGTCAAAAGGACTTTTCGCATCATCAACGATCTTCCGCCTTCAGCATCTTCTGCCTCAACATCCCGCCTCTGTGCCTCGGCGATGTGAGTTTCTCCACTTTCTTTCTTCTTGTCTAGACACTCATACGACTTGTGCCCATTCTTTCCACATGTGAAGCATGTTATTACTCCACCTCTTCCTCTTCCTCTGCCT
This sequence comes from Picea engelmannii, assembly GCA_009831015.1. Lineage (NCBI taxonomy): Eukaryota > Viridiplantae > Streptophyta > Pinopsida > Pinales > Pinaceae > Picea > Picea engelmannii. The sequence goes on along the minus strand of ML816427.1, from coordinate 16,889 downwards.
CTAGTACGAGGAAAAGTGTTGTTGTCAGCATAATCTCCTCTCTGCTCAGTATGCTGCCCTTTCTGTGAGGTTCCACCTCTCTCAGTTCGAGTCTGAGGTTTCTTCCAGTCCTCTTTGGGCTTCTGGTATTTGTCCTGGGCAACTGATTTGCCTCTGGGCTGACTTCTGCCTTGGCCTCTTTGACTCTGCTTTCGGCTCAGCTTCTCTTCAGCGTTCAGAGCCATCTGATAAGCATCTTCCACCGTTCAGATGGTTACCATGCTCATCTCATCCTGGATATCGTATCTCAGGCCATTCATGTATCGGGCAACTTTTTCATCATCACTCTCCCGATGACCTGCCCTGATGTTCAGTTTATAGAATTCCTCAGTGTATTCTTTCTCTGTCATCAGCTTCTGTCTCAGGTTCTGCATTCTCCTGAACAGAGTAATTTGATAATCTCTGGGGATGAATTTCGCCTTCATGTTCGCGATCATTCTATCCCAGCTTTTGATCTTTTGCTTGCCTTTGCAACATCTGCCAGCTTGTAGTTCATCCCACCACAATGCTGCATGTCCCTTCAATCTTGTGACAACATGCTTGACTTTCTTGTCCTCTTCGACATCTTCACAGTCGAAGTATGTGTCTAGAGTTCTAATCCAGTCTAGAAGCTCTTCTGCATCCAAGTTTCCCTCATAAATTGGAATGTCCATTTTTGCTCTTGCACCCATCCTTGCAATAGCTCTGATCAAACGTTCGTTTGATGCATCTTCAGCTGCAACTTCTTCTTCATGTTCAGCCTCAACTTCGCTTTCAGAATCACTAAGATCCTCAGCATTGACTGTGCGTCTTTGCGCTGTCTTCATGTCTTCGAGTCTAGCTCGTAGATCACGCATCTCTCTCTTCATAGCTGGATCAGTCATCTGCCTGCCTCTTCTTCTCGGCATTTCCCTATCCTCTGGATCGGGTGATTGTCTATCTCTTCTCCTGGGCGGCATGGCGAATTCTCCCTTTCTCTGCTACAGAAAGCAAAGAACCTTTCTGTGATCTGATACCACAATTGACGGCGACGTCCGCAACCTCACAACCCGCAGGTCGGAAGGTTGGCGTGCACACAGGATCTTTCCTTCTTCCACTGGCCCGAAGAACTCCAAACAGTTCTTCTATTTCCCTATCGGAAAATCTGCACCCACAGAAATCCTCGTGGGATCCCCTCTTCACACTCGGGGGATCGGACTTCGCTACTTCGCGAGGTCAGTGGTCGAGCGTTGTACCCTCGAATCCCCGAGACCCGACAACAGTCAACGCTGACCTTTTCCGTCTCCTTCGGGATTTTCCCTATTGCGATTTCGACACTCGCGATGTCGAACAACTCGGTTCCCCGACTCCCGAATCCCGATATGCCGAAACTCTGATATACTTCGCGAGTTTGACTTTTCAACGCTTCACCTCATCGGTGTTTCGGAGTTCGCAATATCGCGAATCCTGATGCAATTATTCGGGACTTCTCACCGCGAAACCCCGAAATAGCGTGCCACCTGTCCACTCGCCGACTCCACTGTGGCCCCACACAAATCTTCTTGGCTGTCGGGATATCGCGTTTCCCGTTGCAATGTTTACGGGACTACCACCCGCGAAAACCCGATATGGAATCCCCCGTGTCAATTCGACGATCCTTGTCGAACGGATCTACGGTCCTGCCCCTCCTGAGCTTTGAACCTTTTGAGAATACCTCACCGTATCTCCCCTGCTTCTCTGTGAGATCTAACGGCTCATGGAAATTCGCGAATCGTCCTTGGAGAATACCGATCGTTCGTTCGTCCTGATGAAATCTGCGAAATGACTAATTGTTCCTCCGCGAAACTCGTCCACTTGCGGTGCGAACTTACGACGCTCCTTACAAACTTCAAGTCACAGCTTCCCTGCGCTGTCTTTCCACAGTTTCGAAGGTCTTATCCTTCCTGAGCTTTTCCAACTCTGAATCTTTCAGAAAACCTTGCATGCACTCCTTGCGGCAGACATTCAACCACTTCTAAGTGTTGAATCCTTTCGACCCTGCGCACACCTGCAGCAGCAGTCTCTAGATGCTTCACTCAGGTCCACAACCCTGAGATTTCACTCAGCCTGCGCACTCCTTGCACGGCTCCTGTGCCTGTCTGCACCTTTGAGAGAATGAGAACCAAAGCAACCCTATCTGAACCCTCTATCAACGCACTCCTTGCGGGCAATTCGATTGCACTCCTTGCAGGAATCCTTGTTCAGATAGAGAAACAATTGAAACTCATTCCTACTCCCTTTCCTTTCAGATTTCAGACTCAAACCATGAAATCATATACACAACATATAAAGCAAATGTATATCAGGAAGTAAACATTCATGAGCATATCATTCAACATCAATATACAGAGAACAAACACAAAAACCATGAATTTGAATCAACCTCTTTCTATTAATCCAAATGCCTGTACATGGGTGTTCTTACACAACTCTCTGCTTCTCTTCTATGCTCACTGCTTCTTGACTATGTTACAATACACAATGAGGGTGTCTATATCCCGTTTCCCTCTTGCGCTCTAAAACTGTCTAATCTAGAATTAAATTCTATTTACCTGCATTAACTACTTTAAATGCCTTCTACCTACTAAGGACGAGAGCAATCGCTCAAGGTCCGTTTACATTATACAAGTGCGCCTTTTCTTAATGGCTTCCTTTAAGATCGCGCAACAACTTCAAGGCAATTTCAAAATTTGCGCTGGCGCTTGTCCAACTGTCTTTTGGCTTCCGTGCTGGCTCGCTTGATGTTGGTGATGCTCCTGCATCACAAAGGCTACAAGGTTACCTTCTCTGAAGGAAAAGTTCTTGCATGGCACAAGGACTCGCATATAAATTCTGCCAGAGTAATTGGTGTTCGAGAAAGCAACTTATATAAGTTGACCATTAGACTAGTCCAGGCCCTGTTACATGATACTATCAACTTGAGTGAGCTATGGCATAGGAGACTTGCTCACATTCATTATAGAGCCCTTCCAGCTCTAGGGAAAATGGTAACATGCCTTCTAGAGATACATATTCAACATAAAGGTGTTTGCAGAGGTTGTGCCCTTGGCAAGAATGTCAAAGAGTCCTTCTTGAGCAGTGAAAATAGATCCAAGGAAATCTTGGACTTGATACATTCAGATGTGTGTGGGCCAATGACCGTTGCCTCCCTGAATGGATATTTGTACTATGTACTCTTCATATATGATCACTCTCAGAAAACTTGGATTTACTTCCTGAAGACCAAGGATGGAGTCCTTGCAAGATTTCAAGAATTCAAAGCTCAGGTTGAGAACTTGACCGGAAGAAAGATCAAGGTACTAAGATCAAATAATGGAGGATAATACACCTCCAAGGATTTCAACAATTTCTGTATTGAACCAGGGATCAAGAGGGAGTACACAGTTCCTTACAACCCTCAACAAAATGGGGTTGCAGAGAGGAAGAACAAAATCATCATCGAGGCAACCAAAGTGATGATACATGATCAAAGTCTACCTATGACTCTATGGGTAGAAGCATGCATGACAACAGTATATGTTCAGAACATGAGTCTTCACGAGATTTTGAAGAACATAACTCTCGAAGAAGCCTTCACCGGAGTGAAGCCTGAGATTGGACACTTCAGGATATTTGGGTGCCCAGTATATTTTCATGCACCCAGAGAGAAGAGATCCAAGCTAGACCCTTCAGGGAGAAAGGGTACATTTGTGGGATACAGTGAATCTTCAAAGGCATATTGGATCTACATCCCTGGTCAGAGACAGATTGAGGTAAGCAGAGATGTTATCTTTGAAGAAGTGATATCTTTTCAAAGATCCAAAGAATCTTAGATGGAGATTGACAGTGAGACAGTACCTTCTCCCCCTTCAACAGTTCAGAGGGAGACAACCATTATTCCAGTTGATCCAATTGTTCCAGTTGATCCAGTTGCTCTAGTTGATATCCACAAAGATATTGCAGTAGGGCATAAAAGACCTGCCTGGGCTCAACAAACTCTGCAAGAGGCAGAGGGACATGCAACCCCTTAAGGCACATCCCGAGAGAGCAAGAGACCAAAGAGATTTTCGAGCTACTTTTCAGCTGTGAGCCACATCATTGATTCTGAGCCTTCTTGTCATGGAGAATCGACAGGTGAGCAGGTATGGCAAGATGCCATGACAGAAGAATATCAATCCATCTTGAAGAATGATGTATGGGATATTGTTCCGAGACTAGAAGGGAAGTCTGTAGTGACTTCCAAGTGGATTTGTAAGATCAAGCATGTAGCTGATGGAAGTGTCGAGAAATACAAAGCGAGATTTGTAGCTATAGGATTCTCACAAGTAGAGGGAGTTGTCTATGATGAGACATTTGCTCCAGTATCCCGATACACTTCCATCCGTACTATCATTGCACTAGTTGCATCCATGGGTTGGAAACTACATCAGATGGATTTAAAGACAACCTTTTTCAGTGGTGAGATTGAGGAAGAAGTTTATATCGAGCAGCCAGAAGGATTCGTAATACACGACGAGAAATCTTAGGTGTGCAGGTTGAAGAAAGCCATGTATGGACTAAAGCAAGCACCTCGTGCTTGGTATGAGAAAATGGATGGATTCTTGATGAGTTTGGGCTTCAGCAAGAGAGCTGTTGATCCAAACCTATATTATCATATTGTTGGTAATGAGTGTCTAATCTTGGTCCTGTATGTGGATGAATTATTCCTCACCGGTTCAGAAAGACTTATTGCTGAATGTAAGCAAGCATTGACTTCTAAATTCGAGATGAAGGATTTGGGTATGATGCACTACTTCTTGGGACTAGAAGTATGACAGAGGACCGATGAGATTTTCCTGAGTCAAGGAAAATATACAGTGGAGATATTGAAGAAGTTCGATATGATAGAGTGCAAATCCATGCCTACACCGATGGTGATGGATTTGAAGAAAATGAATGATGTTTCTAATGATTCAGGCGAGATTGATCCACATTTGTACCGATATCTGATTGGATCATTGATGTATTTGGTTAACACCAGACCTGATATATGCTATGCAGTAAATGTACTTAGTCAGTTCATGAGTCAGTCGAGACAGACTCATTGGGTAGCAGTGAAGCATGTATTGAGATATCTATGAGGCACAGTTGGATATGGCCTGAGATATGCCTCCAGTGTAGACTTGAATTTGTAGGGATATGCCGATGCAGATTGGGCAGGGAGCGCAGTGGACCGGAAGAGCACATCCGGTTGTTGTTTTACCTTGGGGTTTGCCATGGTTTCTTGGTGCAGCAGGAAATAGAGCTCTGTGGCCTTGAGTACCGCAGAAGCAGAGTATATAGCATTGAGTGTGGCAGTCCGTGAAGCAGTGTGGCTTCGCAAGCTCTCGACAAATTTATTTGATCATGAGATGGATCCTACCATTATTCATTGTGATAACCAGAGTTGTGTGAAGCTCTATGAGAACCCTGTGTTTCACGATAGATCGAAACACATTGAGATAAAATATCCTTATATCAGAGACATGGTGCAGAGGAAAGCAGTACACGTGCAGTACCTTCCTACACATAAGCATATTGCAGATATCTTCACCAAACCGCTTGCCAAGACGAAGTTTGAGTACTTCCGTGAGAGACTTGGCCTGGTGGAGAATGCCTCCCTAGCTGAGAGGGAGTGTTGATGATTACAACTTCGTGAGACATCCTCCAGGACACAGACTGAGTGAGTCGGCCTGTGAGAGAGCCCATGAGTTGGGTGTGCCCATGAGATGGGTGTGTCGTTCCTCTCTAAGACTGAGATGGAACGCTGTGTGCCCCTGTGTGGGGTAAAGATGCCCATGAGATGGGTGTGTCGATGTGTGTGCCCCTGTGTGGGGTGAGAATGCCCATGAGATGGGTGTCATTTGAGATGAAACGATGTGTACCCCTGTGAGGGGTGAAGGTGCCCTTGTGATGGGTGTATTGTTCTCCTCTGTGTAGAGAGTTGAGACGATGTGGTACTCCAGATGATTCTCCTGTGGGACTCATTGAGATAGAGGTCTGCTGAGTAGGACGTCCCTGTGGCTGAGCACAGGTGGATGTGCCCCTAGTGGCTGAGCACTAGTGGGTGTGTGAGATCCATTGCTATATTGTCTAAGAGCAAGATTTACCTGTAACCCTAATTGTGATGTAAAGGGTACAGGTCGGTCCCACCATAAAGTGAAAGATAATTAATGTAAAAGATAATTAATATTGTAATTATTAATTATACTCTGAGTTATTGAGGTCGACCCTGTTGTGCCAATAAAAACCACTTTTGATGTGTCCAGTCTAGTATAAATAAAGGTGATTTCCCCCTTGAGGAAAAACACAACACACGTGATTTTGGAAATTTCAGCAAGTATATATTCTAGGGCTGAAGTGCACACCTCTCTTGGGCGCTAGCTTCTTGGTTTTGGAGAGCACCCTTTTGTGTGCTAGGTCTATGTTGTGGGAGGACTTTCTCTTGAGAATATAGCAAAGGATTGCTGGGTTTTCTTGCCTTGTTGAGAAGGGTTTCCCAGGATATTTCTTGTGTTCTCGTGCATGGTATTTCTTCTTGTGATCTTGGTAACTGCAACAATTGTTAATGGTGTAGCTGCATTTGTTTATGGTTCAAGTAAAAGATAAAATTGAAATAAACCTCATGCTTGAGCCTAGCATAGTGAAAATTCAACAAGGGTAACTTGGAAGAAATCTTCAATCCACCTAGTGTGTCCTTGGGGGCAAGTCTCGAGTCAAGGTGTTGTCACTTGATCCTCGACTCCTCCGTCTAGGTCAACTCCTAGCGAAGCCAAGGGGGGTATTTCCTAACAAAAATACTAATGCTTAAAAGCTAATCTAAGTACAAGAAAGTATATCTAGGAGTTTATTGTAAATAAGAAAATTACATTAAAGCAAAGCATACAACATTCATTCATTCATTCATAAGATAAGCTTGATGAAAATAGATATCCAATGTAGAAAATACTTGCAAAAGATATATTAAAGGATACAAATATTTGCAAGTAATCATAAGCTTATTAGACAATCATAAATACCATGAATGAAACAAATTACTGCTCATGAAGTAAAGATATGTAAAATATGAGACCAGTGCCTTAAAAGTATCGTGGGTAGTTGTAGCGCATGCTTTATGAGATTGCCTTTGAAAGTTTTAAAGTAGATTAATGAGATAAATTTTATTTGCATTGAAAAGAAAATGTTTGAGAACCAACTAACTAATGTGTGACCTCTCTAGAGGCTATCTCTTTGTTTGGAAATATGCAGAGTGTTAATTTTTAGAGCAACTATTAAGTTTCTTTTCAATTTACTAGATAACAATAACATAGGTAGGATCACTGAGAGAAGCACAATCACAAGATACACAACATTTATCTTGGGAAACCCTCATGGGGAAGAAAACCCAGCAAAAACTTCCTTAATATAGATAGCCAATACAATGCCAAGACAATAAACCAAAACATTAGAGAATATCCAACACTGAGCAATGCGCCTCTCTCTTCGTTCTTCTCGTAACTGCAGCTCTCCAAACTTGCGCACTTGATGAATGAATGAGTGAGTGTACAAATGATGCGCTAGCCTCCTTTATTTATACTAGCTGGCAGGCGCTAGAAAGGTGTCTCTTCACTGGGTAGGGCCAACTTCTCTTCTTAGTGGTTAAAACCACTTTAGTTTGGCATGGGGGGCGACTTCTTAATTAGCATAATATAATTAGGGTTTGACTAATCCACAAGAGGGGATTTGGTCAAGTACAAAGCCCGACATGATCAATTCACAAAAGGGGATTGATTTGATGAATAATAACTCAATAATAAATAGAATACTTTTTGTAGTTACAATATTTCAACACTCCCCCTTAACAAGAAGGGTATTCTACAACATCATCAGGAGAGAGAGAGGGCCACAACATCAACAACATCTGGGACACTGACTGGCATATCTATAAATCATCGGAAGTTTTTCTCATCACCAATATCATCATCCACAGCTTGGAGCTGGAATAACATCATCATCATCTGCATCAACATCAATTAGTATAGCACTAATACATCATCATCATCAATAATAACATCAACAACAACAACATCATTATCACAACACAGAGGCTGGAGCAACAACATCATCACAGCACGAAGGCTGGACCATCAACATCATCACAACACGAAGGCTGGAGCAACAACATCATCATCATCATGGGGCAACAGAATGAGGCAGGTGTTACAACATTTTGTGGTACTTTGACAGTCCCTAAGAAGCTGCCCAGGAATCATAAGATTCCCTAGGATATGAAATCCTAACGGAGCTACCACGTGATACTCTGGCAGACCGTCCTTACCGGACCTTCGAGATTTGCTCAAGAATCATAAGATTCCCTAGGATTTATAAAAATACTAACGGAGCTACCACTAGTGACCATAGCTAGCATATACATGCACAGGGATCTGTCTAGGGATGATCAATCTCCTAGGATAAAAAATCCTAACTGAGCTACCTGCTATTGGTTAGGATACCATAGCATTATCAATGTAATGTTCCCAAGCCAATTTTTTCGCTTGGAACACTAACTTACCACTGATTTGCTTGTTTGTGTATGTTTGTTTTGCAGGTTGGCCTCTTAAGTTTCGGCCTTAGGGTTTATAGTTCAGTTATTTGAGTTTAGAACTGAAGACAAACAGTGAAGATACAAGATAACACAACATATGGAACCAACAACAAGATCTGACCTTTATTAATGTAATAAGCAAGAACCTGATACAAGAAGGATGCAGATCTGGAATAACCCCAGATAGCTCCAATAGATAAGATATGAGCTACTACAAAATGCTCCGGCAAGAAGATGCAAGCCCCCAAGGCTGGATATACAATGAAGATCAATACAAGAAGAATCCAGGGTTAAGTCGAAACCCCCCTGGCTGCAGTTACGCACCATTGGATAGCTGTGAAGACCTAATGTTTCAGCCTAGCTGTAGAAGACCTCCAAATAGCATCAAACTCCACCAAATGATAGATTGGGGCAAGTAGAAGCCCTCTCTGAAGTCTCAAGCCTTGATGCCAAGATCTCCTCCTCCAACTGCTGAATCCTCAATCAAGACTGCGCCCTCCTGAAGACTGTCAAGCTCAATATTTCAGCCCTGATGAAGGAGGCCTCCAAATACCGTGAAACTCTCTAGAAAGATAGATCGGGCCACCACAAACTACTAGGAGAAGTCTCAGGGTCAGATCTGAGGTATAACCCCTCCAAACTAGGAAGATCTGAATCACAGTTGCGCCCTCCTTCTCTAAAAAACATACCAAAGCTCAAGATAATTATATGGAAAGAGTAACCCTCTCAAAACACACCAGATTTGATGGTCAGGGCTCTGCAAGAAATACCCAGGTGCTAGAATATCAAAAAGCCTTGCCAATAACTTGGATCGAACTCCTCTCCAAAGAATGATGCGCTCCTTGCTGGAAAACCCTCAATGGTACGACCTATTGCTCTCCTGGATGGATGATGGTACCTGTGAATGCTGTAGAATGGTGTGGGTGGAGTATTTCATCCCCGAGACCAAGCTTGGAACAAGATGGGTGGAATATTTCACCACCGAGTTGTTCTCTAGGGTTTGTATTCTCAAAACCCTCAAAACTGTGTGCTCAAGAGCCCAATAGCAAAAATGCAATTAATCCAAGATGAGTGAGAGGTGCGCCCTAGGCTTTCCTTTATACCTCTTTCTATTCCTTTGTTGAGTTAAGTTAACCACTAGGTTCAACTTCTAACTCAACCTCAGGCGCTCTAATACTCCAGTGAGTTACTTTTTACCTTTTCAAGTCAACTTCAAATTATAACATTGGTTTTACTTGACTTTTCCCCATGCTGCATGAGACTATAGTCTAGTGGGGATGTCTAGACTACTGAGTCTCTCCAAACCTCTTTATCAAGAGGTGGGAGACATTACAATCAACATCACTCACCCTTTCGAGGGAGGTCATTTCGGACTATACCAAGCTTGTCAACAAGCTTGGTGCTTGCAGACATCTTGACCTGAAGCTGGGAAAATGACCAAAAAATTAAAGTGCTCAGAATTTAGATCTGAACTTACCAGGAGGTGCGCTTGGCTGAGGCGAGTAGCTTGGTGCAATTAGTTTTATGAAAATCCAACTTTTACCACTTGAAACTGAGCTTGCGCAATTCTGGACTGCTACTTTTGGTTCTGGTTTTGGTTCCCTAGTTTGTTGGTTTTTTGGTACCAATGAAAACTAGGGTTTCACTTTTCGGGAGTTCTATCCATTGAAAAAGTGCGCTCAAGCTGCCAATGAGCTCGCTAGGCTAGGGCACACTTCCTTGATGAGTTTCAGGATGAAATTCCTCTTCAATAAAAAGCCCTAATTTTCTTGTACGACAACAATGACGTTTTTGCTTATCCAGTGAAAGGTGCTCTCTTTAGCTTAGCTTTGATACCATGTTAATTTTTAGAGAAGCTATTAAGTTTCTTTTCAATTTACTAGATAACAATAGCATAGGTAGGATCATTGAGAGAAACACAATCACAAGATACACAACATTTATCGTGGAAAACCCTCATGGGGGAGAAAACCCAACAAAAACTTCCTTAATATAGATAGCCAATACAATGCCAAGAGAATAAACCAAAACACTAGAGAATATCCAACACTGAGCAATGCGCCTCTCTCTTGCTTCTTCTCCTAACTACAACTCTCCACACTTGTGCACTTGATGAGTGAATGAGTGAGTGTACAAATGAGGCGCTAACCTCCTTTATTTATACTAACTGAAAGGCGCTGGAAAGGTGTCTCTTCACTGGGCAGGACCAACTTCTCTTCTTAGTGGTTAAAACCACTTTAATTTGGCCCGAGGTTCGACTTCTTAATTAGCATAATAAAATTAGGGTTTGACCAATCCACAAAAGGGGATTTGGTCAAGTACAAAGTCTGACATGATCAATCCACAAAAGGGGATTGATATGATGAATAATAACTCAATAATAAATAGAATACCCTTTGCAGTTACAATATTTCAACACAGAGAACTTGCCGAAACCCCAAAGGCTTCACCAACAAGTTCAATGAAGGTGCCAGAGGTCCAACATGGTGAGAACCTAGATCTCAAAGTTCCCGTCTGACTTCACACACTCCCTTCATGCAGTTTCCCTCGCATTGAGATAACAACTATTGAGATTTCCCTAATTAATCTACTCCACACCGACCAACGCCGGTTCCAATGAGTTCCTAGGATCGAGCTAGGCTCACAAGTTTTTAGTGCATACACCGACGAGCTGAGGTGAAGGTTTATTTTAGAACAAAAAGTAAATTGTTGAAAGGAAATTGCAAAAATTGAAATGTTCTTTAATTACTAAGTCCACAGTGTCCAGCCTCTTGCGAGGAGCTGAGGGGATAGGTTTATTTGGCAACTTTGAAAATGCAAGACTGGAAGGAAAAACTAAACTAACAATTAAAGTATTACTTCGATTGAAAATGAAACTAATCTAAGTGTTGTGGTTATGACTGATTGATTGATTCCTTTAGATTATGTGAGAAAAGGAAATGCAAGAAACCAAAAAGAAAGATAAGCACACCACCACACCACTGGTCCCTCTAAAGGGGAAAACGAAACTGGGCACTATGAGGCCCGCTTTTATTCACTCCTATTACAATGAGAAACTAAGTTCTCGTTTTGTCTCGATCGGAAACATTGGACAAGTTATGAGTCTGAAGAATGAGCTCGGTGACATGAAGATGAATGATGATGACAGCATAACATCATACTTTGTGAGGATCTCCCAGTTAAGAGATCAACTACAAGCTATTGAAGAGATCACTTCAGAGAAAGAATTGGTAAACATAGTACTCGATGGTCTTCCCAAGACGTGGGATGCATTTGCCGCAAGCATGAACACAAGGAAGGAGTATCCGACATTTGAAGAACTTTGGACTTGCTGTGCTTAAGAAGAATCAAGGATCAGTGCAAAAGAGAAACCCTAAAAGAAGTACGATGATCAAGCCTTCACAACAAGATTCAAGAATTTCAGGAACAAAAGGAAGTTTGGTTCAAGGAGGAAGTCAAATCAAGAGAAAGACATTTCAGAAGTACAATGCTTCAACTGTCGAAAGTATGGCCACTATAAGAATCATTGTCCCGAGCTAAAGAAAAGG
>ML816426.1:94825-106968 GCA_009831015.1 Picea engelmannii | reverse complement strand
CATCAAGAAAACAACTAGTTGTTACATTGTCTTCCGCAGAGGCCGAATATGTTGCAGCAACTTCCGCAGCATGTCAAGTTGTTTGGCTAAGAAGGTTAATGAGTGATTTATCACCAAAGAAATTGGAGCCAACTCCAATATATCGTGACAACAGTTCTACAATTACATTGTCCAAGAATCAAGTCTTCAACAAAAAGAGAAAGCACATTGATATCCGTTATCATTTTATTTGAGAATTGGTAAATGAAGATGTAATCACTGTAAACTTTTGTAAATCAGCAGATCAACAAGCTGATATCTTCACAAATCCTTTGGGCACGGAACATTTGTATCACTCAGATCTAAGTTGAGTGTTGTTAGGTTAAATGATTGTCACGCTCCAACTTAAGGGGGTGTGTTAGATGAATAAGTTAATGAGTGATTTATCACCAAAGAAATTGGAGCCAACTCCAATATATTGTGACAACAGTTCTGCAATTACATTGTCCAAGAATCAAGTCTTCAACAAAAAGAGCAAGCACATTGATATCCGTTATCATTTTATTCGAGAATTGGTAAATGAAGATGTAATCATTGTAAAATTTTGTAAATCAGCAGATCAACAAGCTGATATCTTCACAAAGCCTTTAGGCACAGAAACATTTGTATCACTCAGATCTAAGCTGAGTGTTGTTAGGTTAAATGATTGTCATGCTCCAACTTAAGGGGTTGTGTTAGACGAATAAGTTAATGAGTGATTTATCACCAAAGAAATTGGAGCCAACTCCAATATATTGTGACAACAGTTTTGCAATTACATTGTCCAAGAATAAAGTCTTCAACAAAAAGAGCAAGCACATTGATATCCGTTATCATTTTATTCGAGAATTGGTAAATGAAGATGTAATCACTGTAAAATTTTGTAAATCAGCAGATCAGCAAGCTGATAACTTCACAAAGCCTTTGGGCACATAAAAATTTGTATCACTCAGATCTAAGCTGAGTGTTGTTAGGTTAAATGATTGTCACGCTCCAACTTAAGCGGGTGTGTTAGACGAATAAGTTGAGCAATCACTCAGTTAACTAGTTAACTTTCAGTTGTTTGGATTCATCGTTTTCATCGCTGAGTTGAATGAGCTGTTAGACGCTTAGTTGTTTACGAAGAATTCCCTTTGCATGTAATTATTTTTATCTATTCAATAATGATATCTGTTGAGTGTGTGTTTTATGCAATTCTGTTCTGTGGTTCCTGTTAATTTCGTTTCTCTGTTCTGTCAATTCGGTTTCTGTTTCCGCAGATTCGTTCTTCAGTTTCCAAACCCTTAAATTCGTACAGTCTCCATCGCTCCGTCCTTGAAATTACACCTCTCTGTGCTGCACCGATTCAAATCTTATCGATTAGGCTTATTCCCAGTAACGATTTTCAAAGAGAAATGCAGAGGGAAACTTAGATCCAGGGCAAAGTCATCCTTAAGTTGGTTCATCAGGTTCATCAGCATATTATCAATCTGGTTAAGTTCTTCCGGTTGTTTGAACTCTCCCGTGTCTTGAGTGCAATCAAACTCTTCTTCCATTCCCTTATTAACATAGACGCCTGTTATGTCGCCCTTATACCTCTTAAAACTTGGAATCGGGTTGGTTAAATTGTGATATCCTTGACTGCACTTATGCAGCGAAGCTTTAACTCTCGACAGTTTGGTTGTGAAAAGTTTAATCGGCGTGTGTAAACTGCAGTGTTCCTTTAACAGTCAATCAACGGTTAATTCTTGTGATCATCATTTCAATGCTTAAACCGTGGTTAAGTGAAAGGCATAGTATTATGAATTCTGAGTTTTGAAGGTGTAGTAATTAATTCCGTGTTGAAGGCATAGTACTTAATACAGAGTTAGAGTTGTTTTGAATTTTGTTAATAAGCTTAGGATTAATTCTTATCTGGGGTTATACCTTGCAATCCTTGGAACGCAGTGGTTAAGTTAATATGTTCCTTAATGAGCAACTAATATAGGTTAGACCTATCCCTTAATCATCTGTATATATCACGAATTAAATCTACCTGTCCAGCTCCCAACTCTCACATTGATGTCGTGTAGAATGTTGCATAGGTCAGTTCGTCTCATTTACTGTTGACCACCAACAACATAGTTGCATGTAAATGTACCTGTTAACATAAAATTAATGTTTTAGTTCCTCTCAACTGCAACATATCTATTAGTGTGAGGCATTTAGTGGTTGTTTTTTAATTTTGCCTTATTCTAAATTTTCTATGAAATGATTGTTTTTGGGGTTTTTTCACGGGACAGTTGCAATAAATTGTTAGATCCACAGATTTGAGTGATTATTTATGTATCATCCCATGCCTCTGGGTTTTTCATGATGAATCCATTTCTGCAAACAACCGAAAAAAATATTAAAAATAAAAGTAAAGAGAAGTAAAAGAAAAGTAAATTAGATAAATACATATTGGTTTTTTAGTGAGCTCTAAGTTTGACGAAGGATTCCACGGATTGGTTCCAGGGTTACATCCTCAACAACGAGAGGAATGGTGACCAGAGGGGGAGGGATTGGAACTCTGTCCTACAAGCAGGTGGTGGTGCACAGATGGAAAAGTCCACATGGCGTAGGGTTTAAGGAACCTTTGATAGGGACCTCGGGATTAGGGCTAGAGCACCATAAAGAGGACAACCAGGGAAAAAAAGAATGAGTGGGGGAAGAGACTAAGGAGGCACGGAGTAGTACTCTAGAAACGGAAAAACCGAGTGGGGGAGGAGGGAACAACCGATGCAAACCAAAAACAATGTTAATCCCAAAGGTTATTCTAGAAGACCCCCAGATCAAACTCTTCAGGGATCAGATGAAAACACATGCCCTGATATGCAAGTTTATGGACCTGTGGCCTACATAAAAGACCCTGCACAGTTGGATAAAATACCAATGGAATCCGAGTGGAGAAGTAGACCTCCACTTGGGATCGAAAGGCTCTTTTACAATAGTCTTCATGAACTTAGAAGATAGAGATAAAATATTTGAGGGGGGACCATATTTCCATGCCTAAGCGAGATTGTACATGCGATCTTGGAAGGAAAACTTCTCCCCAGAAGAGGAGACCTTTAAAAGCGTCCCAGTCTGGCTCGGACTTTACTCCCTCCGTCTATATTACTTGCTACATTCCACCTTCAAAGCCATTGGGAACAAGCTCGGGAAATATGTCAAGACGTCTGATGCAACATTAAAATGGAAGTATACATCCTATGCGAGAATCTGTATAGAGATGGATGTCTCAGGGGCACTCCCAGAGGCAATCAGTCTAGATTTCAGGGATGAGGAATGGATCCAAAGAATAGACTATGAGCAGATCTCGTTTCGATGTATAAGGTGTCATGAACACATGCACTTACTAAGAGAATGCTCATTAAACAAAAAATCGGAACAAGAAAACTCAAACAACAACAGGATGAGGATGGGTTTGTCATGCCAAACTACAAAGGTAGAGGAAATACGAGACAAGGTAAGCACCCCACAATGAGAAACCTGGAAGAAAGGAATAGAGTTGAAGGATGGGGAAATCCAAAACAGGGGGAAGAAGAGGAACAGAAAAGGCAAAAGGAAAGGGAGACAAATGAACAGGAAGAAAATAAGACCACAGATAGTCAAAACTCTCAAGGAAATCAAGGGCACAACAAGAGCACAATTGAAGAAGGCGTCGAAGACACAAATACCCCAATGGAGGAGGTCGATGGTGATTCAGAAATGACACTAGGTGAGGTTAGAACGAAAGATCCAAACCTAAGAGATATCTTGGAAAGGGAAGGGATAGACCTCCCGAATATACTGGAACAATGGAAAAAGCAAGGAGTCAACAATATACCAACAGAGCAATTGGATCGCATCCAATAACTATTCCTTCTGAGGGAGAAAGAAAAACCCATAGGAATCAAGCGCATGCATGGAGAAATAAGAAACTTGGGTATCAAAACAGGAGAAGTTCAACCACAATGCTCACCAAAGAAAGCAAGATAGAAGAAAGGGAGGAAATCAAATAGTGTATCCCTACAAGAATTAGGAGCACTTCTGATAAATTGAGGTAAGATAAAAAATCTCTTTCCCAACTCTCCCAACATGTTTAAATGAAGTTTATTACTTGGAACATAAGGGGCCTGAACAACCCTAGAAAACAATGAATCCTTAAAAATAGACTGAAGATGGAACAACCAGATATATGCTTCATTTAAGAGACAAAATGTAATATATATAGAATGGAAATAATAAGTAAGAAGTATTGGAATAAGTACAAGTTTTTGACTATAGAGAGTCAAAACACGGCAGGGGGCATACTCACCATGTGGAACCCACAATTGATGAATCTACTCTCTATTGAATCCACTAGGCACACATTATCTGTAAAAATTCAAGTGATAGGGAACACAGAGGAGGCCTTATGTACAAATGTATGTGGACCCCAGATATTGGAGGATAAAACAAGAATGATCCTAGACCTAGAAGATTTAAAGGAGCGGAAAAGTAACATCCATTGGATTCTAGCTAGGGACTTCAACATTATAACTACTCTAGCTGAGAAAAAAGGGGGAAACCGGAGATTGGACAGAGATGTGGAAGAATTCATAGCCTTCATTGAAAAAATGAATCTAGTGGACATCAGGACTAGTAATGGGAAGTTTACATGGAACAACAAAAGACATTCACACCACCAGGTGGCCACGAGGCTAGACAGATTCCTAGTCTTGGAATCCATCATCCTGTAGGGTTTAGCGTTGTAAGGAATCATCCTCCCTTTGGGGGGATCAGACCACTGGCCAGTGCAATTGGAGGTAAATTTTTAGACAACACCAAAGAACAAGCCTTTCAGATTCGATAAATTATGGATCAACCACCCAACGTTCAAGGAGAAAATTAAATCTTGGTTGCAAGAGGATATCTTAGAACAAGGGACAAAGATGTTTAGACTTCAGAAAAAACTCAAGTACATTAAGCAAAAACTCAAGAAGTGGATATGAGAAGTTTTTTGAAACATACACCGGGAAGAAAAACTAATAGAGGTAAGAATGGAAGAGCTACATGAGTAATGCATCCAAGAAGGCTACACCAAGGAGAGGAAAAAATATGAGAACCAATTACTCTAGGACTGCGAAACAATATGTAAGCAAGAAGAGACCCTGTGGAGACAAAAATACAAAATTTGGTGGCTTAAGGAAGGGGAGAGAAATACCAAGTTCTTCCACAGATCCACTATAGTGAGAATATCTCATAACAAAATTTTGAAGATCTGGAATCAGGATGGGATAGAGAGAGAGTCCCACCATGACATTGAAAATTCTCTGGTCAAACACTTCCAGTGGATAGCCAAAGAACCCAACCGGGACAAGACCGAATCAATCCATAGGATAGTAAGGCACATCCCTAAGTTGGTAAAAAAGGAACATAATGTCAACCTTTGCAAACCCATAGCAAAGGAAGAAGTCGACCCATTGATCCAAGAGATGCCAAATGGAAAGGCCCGAAGCCCAGATGGCTTCACAGTGGAATTTTTTAAAGATTTCTTGGATGTGGTTAAGCATGATATTTATGGTGTAGTGGAGGACTCGAGATGCTCAACCTCAATCCTGAAGGCCTTGAACGCCACGATGATCACTCTCCCAAAAGAAAATGAGGCCAAAAATCTGGACTGTTATCGACCGATAGCCTTGTGCAATGTTGTGTATAAGATAATCTCAAAAGTAATAGCTAGTAGATTGAAACCACTTCTCCCACCTCTAATCTCACAGGAACAACTAGACTTTGTGGAGGGGAGGAAGATTCTGGACAACATCATACAATCCCATGAAATAATAAATACCCTAAAAAGTAAAAATAAAGTGGGGATGTTAATCCTTTGGACTTGGAAAATGATTAAGACAAAACAAGTTGGCATTATATGGAGAAAACGATGGAAGCATTTGGTTTTGACCAGCACTGGATTAAATGGATCATCAACCTAGTCTCTACAATGACCTTCTCACTTCTAGTAAATGGAGCTCCATCCAAGTTGTTGTACCCCTCTAGGGGTATAAGACAAGGGGACCCTCTATCCCCTTTCATGTTCATTCTAATGATGGAAGGGCTATGCAGGAGCATAAAGACAACAATCGTTGAAGGGGAAATCAAAGGTCTAAAACCGTTCAAAGAATGCCCAATCTAAACACACCAACTGTTTGTGGACAATGCCTTGCTCCATGGAATCCCCACAGTCAAGGAAGAAAAGGCGTACAAATGTTTTTTAGAAGAGTTTGGAGAGGCCTCGGGGGCTGAAATAAACCACTCTAAATCCATGATCTACTTCGTCAAAACAAATCTGAAAATCCAAAGGAACCTGGCCAACATAGTAGGGTTTGAGCGGAAAACACTCCCAACAATGTACTTGGTGGTGCCCCTAATGGACAAAGCATGTAGGAACATAACGTGGGAAGGAGTCATCAACAAGCTGCAGTAGAGGGTTAAGAATTGGATTTAGAGAACTCTAAATCTAGCAGGACGGTTAATCCTTACTAAAGCGATCCTACAAGCAATCCTGACATATCTTATGTCAATGTTTCCAGCTCCAAAAGTCATCCTACAAAAAATTAGATCAATCCAAAGAGACTTTGTATGGAGAGGAGAAGAGAATAAAAATAAATGGGCCCTAATAGCATGGGACAAAGTGTGCAAACCAAAAAACAAAGGGGGCCTCGGATTACAAGACCCACGGGTCACCAACAAGGAATACAAGGAAAAACTGTGGTGGAGATGGGTAAAGAAGAGCTCGGTGCCATGGGTTAAAATGTGGAAATCAAAATACGCCCCAGAGGTCAACCCCTAGGAGAGGATCAGGTTCATGGGCATAAGGGAAGGGTCATCCATATAGAATATTTCCTAGAGGAATAAACATTGGATACAAAATCACAGCTTTTAGGAAATAATGAATGGGAGAACAACGAGATTCTAGGAGGATGCTTGGAAATAGGAACCTAGAATGGAAAACCAAGATAGAGAGGTTATCAAGCAAGATATTATTCGGCAAGGAAAAATGAAAGTCCATAAATACTGGAAACAGAGGCAGGATAACACCATATGGAGAATTTGGGACAAAATTAACCCACAAAATAGAGCTCAGGGAGAATCGGTGATGAATGAGATTGAGAAGGTACTAGGAAAAAGGAAAATTGGGGTCTTTGAAGAGGAGGACCAATTAAGGTGGGGAAGGAAAAATGGAGGGGAATTCAATCTAAAAGAGGCCCGACACTACATAGAATTACAGGACCAAGAAAACCTAGAACCACACCAGGAGAGGATCTGGGAGGGCCCCTAATGGCCAAATATTAAAGTGTTCTAATGGCTAATCCTACACAAGAATATACTGACCTAGGAGAACCTAAAAAAAAGAGGATTCATTGGACCCTCATAGTGTCATCTATGTGAGGTCCAGGAAGAATCGACGGATCATCTCCTTGACGAGTGCAACTATACAGCTGAGATCTGGGATTGGGTGGCCTGTATTTATCGCGAGTCAAATAGGGTAAGGGGGGATATCATAACCACAATAAAAAATTGGAAGGAGAGGTATAGAGATAATGAGGTGGTGAACCTGTGTTGGGGTCTAACGTTGAGGATGGTAATATGGGCGATTTGGAAAGAACGGAACAAGTGAATCTTTAAGAATGAAAGTCAACCAGCCTCGAGGATAAAGGACATTATCATAACTCAAATAAGAGAGATAGTACAGAGCCTTTACCTTAACAACTCCAAGAACCAAAAAACAGGCCAATACTTACACATTTTGGAATCATTCTATCTGAAAGAGTGGAGCTTTAACATACATGGGTACCAAGATCTGCAGATCCAGATAGGAGGAAATACATGTGGCCCAAGATCCATAGATCGAGATAGGAGGCAATACATGGGTTCCTCCTCTGACATGCTTCATTAAGTTGAATTTTGACAGGGCAGATAAAGGAAATCCGGGGTGGCAGGAGTTGGTGGGGTAATAAGATAAAGTGGAGGGACCATCTTACGCATATATGTTGGGAGCATAGGAAATTCCAAAAATAATCCAGCAGAGTTTGGAGCTCTGGAAATTGGCCTGGAAATTCTATGCAGAGAGGGCATGGGGACTGTCATCATGGAAGGTGATTCAACACTGGTTGTCAACATTACGAAGAAACTCCAGTACGGAACCAATGTGGGAAAGGTGTAAATGCATTCGCATCTAGCACATTCCCTTCAAAAAATCAGTGATCACCTAAGAATCCTGAACACGATAGAGTTTAGATGGATTCATAGGGTGACGAATGCACTAGCGGACAAGATATCCAACGAAGGGGTAAACATGGAGGGACATGAGATGGATGAGTTTTTGTCTAGAATCCCAACGGGGAATCTTAGATTGGACTGCATCCACTTGGCATAATGAGATCATGGTGGGAGTTTCAGAGACAACGATCACATAGAGGATGACGCAAGGCTCCGTGACCTAGCGTGGGACCCAGGAGGCATATGATAGTCACAACAACTGGCCCCCAGTTTATCATGTAGGAACACGACTGGAAGCAAGTGGGAAGGAAAAAGGAAGTACTAAAAAACCACAAGTGTAGAGGTGATAGTAATGGAGAGAGGCCAAGTAGCAGGTTAGAAACTCATAAGGATTTAAGGGGTGTGAATATGGCTATTACCAAGGGAGGATCATCGGCCCCCAAGACAAGTACGGGACCAAGAGAGTCTGGATATAGCGCAAGCAGGAACAAAAGAAAGGATCGGGGAAGAGATCCAAACATAATGGCCTGCCTTGCCTTACCAACAAATAAATCAAGTCTAGATCACCACCTCTGGATAAATTAGTAGGAGGTACATGCCATCAGAAGAGGGAACGTTATAATAACAAGAGTTGCAGACAAGTTCGCAACCAGAAGGTGTTAGCTAGTAGTGAAAATTATAGTCTCAAGAGCAGGCTAGTTAAAGAGAGACATAGAGTGATGCACCAGGAGAAAGGGAAAAGTAGAGAATTGGGTAGGCATAGAGACATGGCATGCTTGAAACATACCAAGAGAAAGAGAATCCCCCAGGGGAAGGATATCTCGGAAATCTCAAGGTGCTTGAATAGAATTGAGCAGGTTGCGAGAGATTCATAGAACATGTTCCATATGATGGTCTCGTCGAAAGGGAAGGCAACAGTCAATAAGTGGGAGGAATAAATCAAGGAGGAGTGGAGTGGTAAAGAGTTGGGGTAGGTTGCGCAGGAGGTAGACTAGATAACAGATCTGGGGGCTACCCGTCCTAGGGAGACCATATACCATAAAATGGTGGAGACATCATGGTTTACCAAAATGTTGATAGGGAAAGTAGATTATGATCGGGAGGAGACACTCCAGGAAGACCAACAAGAGATTAAAACTATGTTGGACGAAATTCATCAGCGTATCAGCGGGCTGGAAACTATTGTCAAGTTGTTAGTGGAGGTTGAAAAGGCCCAGAAAACTAAACAAGATAGGTTGGCTGCGCAATTCCATATGTACCTGAGATACGTCAACCATATGGACATAACACCTGTGGATGGCCAAGGAGGGCCGACCCATATTAGAAGACCTAGAACTATCTCCCCAAAGGAGGACAACAAAGGTTAAGCGGGTGGGGTGAAGGACCACTCCCAGGTTCTCTAACAACTTTTAGTATGTTGTTTGTAATGTCTTTTGTCTTTACTGACAGTCATGCCCAGGAAGTAGTAGGGTGTATTATATATTGTGGTAGGATTTGGTAGTATCATTTGAGCGGTTAGTTAGCTCTATATTTTTTGGTTATGCTTCTCATACTTTAAAAAGGGAGGTCTGGTCTGGTTTCCAATTTTGGCAGACAATTAACTCTAATATTTTTACTAAAAAACAGTAGTAAGGGTCCCCTAGTCTAGTTTCCTTTAGGTAGACCAAGATCCACATTTTGTATCATATTTTCTACAGTAATATAGTGTTCTACTCTGATTTACAAAAAAAAGAAGGTTAAGTAAATAAAATATATATTTAGCATTAAACTTCGTAGAAATAAACAATGTCAAATGTTTAGAGCTATATCCTTGCAAAGAGGTAGTATAATAGTTGTCAATGTTATTAACAATAGAATATTCTTATGCATATGCAAATGTCTAACAAAACAATTTTATTTTATGTAGATGTTAATTATTAATTTAATGAAAGTTAATTATACATGTTATTAATGCAAGAACCAATGTAATGTCTTTGGAATTTAGGTAGCCACTGCAAATGTTGGAACAAATTTGGAATTCTATAGTTGTTCTATGGGAATAAATAAGAAGTTCAAAATTTTCATATTTTTCTTAAGAAAAGGAAAAACATATTTTCTGCATCAATTATTAATGATTTTTTATTTTTTTAAATGAATTTTCAAGCTAGACTGGACTTTTAACTTATTGTTTTTATTTATTAATACAAAACATGGTAACACATAACCTAAGGAACCATCTTTATAATTTTTTATAAATAAAAATAGATAACTTTATAATATCAAAACATTAGTAAAAAATTTACCTATAAATTATAATAATCCCAATGAACAACAATTTGACACATTGTTTTATTGAAACCATGAAAAAGGTTTTAAATATTTGTTATAGATTGTTTCTAGTGAACAATATCTATTTGAATTTAAATATAGGACCACTCTCGGAAATTGTATCCTAGTATAGGATGGCAATAACTAGTCCGGGAGCCAAGACATGTAGGGTAGCTACTAATCATAAAACACTTGCAACAAGTTCGCTCATAAGAAATGTAATGATGCGCTGTATCAAAAAGAAATAGTATCGAAAAGAAATAACAGGATAATTAATTATTTGGTTTGACTATTTCTATTGTGGGGAAGCAAATGTGTGCAGATATAAATGAAAGTGATGGATTTGTAGATGTTTGGTAGATAAGATCTAGTCAAAAGTGCATAGAAACAAATCAAGGAAAGTTCTGTGCATATAATATTAGATGTGGCATTGAAATATGTATAAAAAAAAACCATAAACATCGAGTAGAAACAAATGTTCACTTTGACTCTTTGTATTGTGCGAAAGTGAAATTGTTTGGATATAAAGGAGAGAAATAGTCAGGATGTGCTAAAAGAAATAAAAACTCTCCGAAGAGAAACATAAAGTGTACAGATGTTGGCATGTGCCATAAGCATAGCACATAAATTTTTCGGTACAGAATATGATGTTTAGCATAGAACTAGATAAAATTAGCAGAAAGCAATACGCGAAGACAAAGATGTGACAGAAGGAATGTGAAGTGTGTTAATCGTAGGACTCACTCAAAGGTATGTTATTGTAATTTTATATAGAGGACATGGCATTTAGCATAGAACTATGTAGAAAACATCGACGCAAAAACTTTTCAAAGAGATTGCATAGATGAAGATGTGGAGAAGCAAGGGAAATTGCGACAAGTGTAGGGTGTGCCAGAAGCAATGTGTGGTTCACAAAAGGAAGGATGTTCACGAGACAGTGTAGGTTGTACATAGCTTGGGATATTTTGAAGGAAGATGCGATAGAGTTCGATGTGAAATATATGTTTCTTGTCCAGACTATATGCAAAGGCTAATATGTGCATGAACAATGTAAAGTGTGTTAATGCTACGATTGGAATAAATATATGTAAAATATACGAAGGATAAAATATATATTCTTTTATAGAAGTTGAAATTGTGTGCAACACTTCAAGTAATTTTTACTAGAATGACCTTTTTTTTTCCCCGAAGTTCAAAAAAGACAGTTTGCATATTACAAAAGACATGAAACAAAGTACAAAAAAATAATATTGCCAGATTTCGGGGTTAATAGGAAATGTCATTTTTAAAACAAACACAAGAAAACAAATTTGTACAAAAAACCTAACATGTCAAACATGTTAAATTTTTAATTAAAATAAAGTACCAAGGCAAGTGTTTCTCTTCCCTAGGCGCCTAAGGGGAGAAATTGCCGAATGTGGGTCTTTGTCAAATTAATTTGTGAGATGCAAATTAAAAGATAACTTTATGATTAAAGTGAGGGTGAGTGAAGAGACACCAAATCTCATCCACCCATCTAATCTAATCTCAGTCGTTAGATTAGAAAAATCCTCACCTTCCCTCATGAGGTTGATTAA